>CM050163.1:535180016-535345016 GCA_027410445.1 Discoglossus pictus | reverse complement strand
TTTGTAAGATTTCAGGCAGAGAAAAAAACAGACCTTTTAAGCACTTCTTAATAAAATAAAGCACTTTTATCCACTTTTTAACAGATTGCAGATGTTTGTGGCAAAAGCACTATATATGAATGTTAAAGAACTAATGAAATTATAAATATTGGCAATTGGAGATTTAAAAAAAAAATAAAAAATAGTAATATACATTTTGGCTGTCACTTAGCTCAAGAGATCATTCGACCACACTGGTCTTCTTATCAGTACATAATTAGGTTTCCTATTTGTATATGGCTGAGGCATCAATAAAGTGTGGTCCATTAATCCAGGAAGCCATTTTTTAATTATGAGGTAATTAAGTGCCTTTTAACAACACCAGGGGTTCCATGGTGGTGCAAACCCAGTATTTCTGCCATGAATACCAAATGGTTCAGCATGGTGTGCTGTGGTCCATGAGGTCACGAAGAGTCGGACACGACTGATCGATGCAAACAACACACAAAAAAAACAATAAACAACACCAGTCAGTGGATCTCTTCAGCTGAGTTTTTTCTACTACTGAATGAGGAAATGTTTAGAATTTCCCAGTAGCAAATATTGGAACTTTACTATCCTACCAGAATTGTTAGGGTGGTAAAAAAATAAATAACAAATATTTGATGTGGCCCTTTAATCACCTCTTTTTAAAGGGGAGGTATGGTCACTTGAGGTTACCAGCATTATAAATATGATGCACAGATTGTGTCTTCAAAAGTATCTGCAGTGTATATAAGACAATGATTTTGTGTACTAGTTATATAAGCAAAAAGCATCTGTATCAGCGCAAAATGTTGGCACGTATCCATAAAGGGAGGATGAGATTATGATAATAAGATTGTGAAGACCAGAAGTGAATGCTCAATATGCGTTTCATTACATCCCTGAGATTGCATGAAGTCTCCCAGTGATAATGCGAAACAAATGTGTCTTTACAATAAATTCTTTCCATATGTGCCTGGGCTAACCTCCTACCTGGTTGTATTGCCATAGAGACGTCCTTCCCAGATGTTGGATGTCTTCCTCTGGTAGTCGGCGTGTCTAGTCTGGAAGGCCTCTCTCCATCCCGCTCCTTCTTGATCACAACGATGGCTTCTTTGTGTGGCTTTGCTCGGTGCAGAGCACTCAGAGCATCTCCATGGGCTGCACCATGCAAACAGCAGCCATTGATCGACAAAACACGGTCTCCTCTTTCAATGATGACTTCTCGGGATGCAGCAGCTTTGGAAAACACTCTGTGTACCTGAAGCATGCAAGAAAGGACATATAGTTCATGGTTTATTTCAAGATAAATTGAATATTTAACAAAACAACAAAAAAACATCAACAAACTCATTGAAATGCGAACGACTTCCTTATCTCCAGAAATGTTGATATGGTTTCTTACCAAAGAATCAAAGGGACGACTAATTTAACATAATATGTAAGACATTCTTTATCTGAAATGACTATGAAAGAAGGCTACTTGCATTTCACAATCTAAGTGTACTGCTATTTTGCCTTGTACTCGGTTACCTACTTAAGCTATTAACTGATTGTGAGGGTGTCCATGTAAGTTGGAAAACTATCTTAAGAACCGAATAAGCCAAGGTTATTTGGATAGAGAGAATTAGTTGACTTAGTTGAGCTTTAGATCTTCTATCAAATGCCTTTGCAGACAGATGTACTAAAAAATTCCTATGTTATTTTGGGGAGAATATGTATAGGTGGTCCCCGGGTTACAGACGACCCGATTTATAGACGACACATACTTAAGAACGGGCTCCCAATGCTTTTTGTTCTGTCTGTTTGAATGAAAAGAAACAGCACAATAGTTTTTGTAATTTATTATTACAGTACGGGAGTATTATTATTATTACTACAGTAATAAACTGTATTATTAGCATCACATGAGACATTATCGTACTGTATTGTTATTATTCATATTATTACTATTCATAAGGCATCCAATTACATACAAATCCGAGCCAAAGACGTTCTTAGGAACATATATGATCCTTAACCCGGGGACCGCCTGTACTAAGACTTGACATCTCCAAGAATTATCCAACACTAAGGCCTATAGTCATCAATACAAAGTATTCTTGAGCGTGTGCGTGCAGAATTTGAATGTTACAGAAATTGGTGCCATTTTGGCACAAAATATATTTTGGCTACCTGTAAGATAATGAAGCCGTGTTAACAATACTCCAGAAAAACAAGGAATTGATCTAATTTCCAGGCAGCGCATCCAGCTGCTCTGCAGAGACAGCCACGTGAATCACTTACAGTGACTGCTTTCTGTTCCAGGTCTGTTCCTCCAGCAACGCTAAATCCCAGCCCAGCTCCTTCTTCTTTATTCAATGCCACAAAGTAGACATCTTCTTTCCTCTGTTGGAAAATAAATAATTTTCATTTATGAAAAATCACCACTAAAGTATCACGCAAACTGGTAAAAAAAAAAGCAAATATGTGATCTGCCGTTATAAGTACATAGAGAGCCTGCTTTTCCCCATGAGTTCTACATTGAACGAGAATAAAAGCACACATTTGTTGCAGATCAGATCTTCACAAGGTTTGCCGACTGCTTCATGTAATTTCAGAAAAGAGGAAGAGAATTTAACTTTGTCTTATTTATCTTGTGTAAGATTAAAAATGTGATCGTTCAAATGCATTATAGAAATATTTGGAATATAGTAGCCCTATAGCCTGACTTTATTACGATGATAACACTACAACAAATGGAATGAGCCACGTTATGGAAAAGTGGATCTCATGCCCCCTCTATATGTTAGGGGCGGAGCTATGCATCAAACAGTGCCATTAGCACAGGTAACTTTTGTATGTCAGAGGATTTGGGCCATAATGATGCCACTAAAACTATAGTTATTTCTATAAAACGTTCTTAATGGGGTCCTTGCACAATATACTAATAATGCAACTAGCAATTTTACTTTAATGCAATACTTTTACTCTATTGCTGCCCCTATTCCTATGTATTTACCTCAAATTTATCAGATTTTCATCCACTCTTCACTGTATCAAACATTTTCTGAAACTCATCTATTCAGACAAGCTTACAGCTGTGCTCCCTAAACAAGACGTCCTATAAGATACAGAAAATGTCTCCTTTCCATGGATCCTGTAACCAGTCTACACCATCATTCCTTTTATCTCTATCTTCTAAACATTAAAAACATCCTGCACAAGAGAGCAGGATTTTATCTTCCATATGTACCAGTATGTATTTTGTCCTCTTGTCTGTCTTTAGTACTTACTTTTATCAGTGTACAATGTGTTACAGAATATGAGCTCCATTCTATTAAAAGCTCGCAAATGCCTATAACCAGTAATTTTTGCTGCATGGAGTTTCTTCTCTAAATGTTTAGATGTATTCTACTGACTGCCTGTCAAGGTCGCAATATACCTCTTTGAGCCTAAACTTGTAAACCCTGACTTATTTTAAAGTAGGATTTCAGGCGCATGATCATATGATCTGACAATATTTTACCACGCCTATAATTTACTTCTTACACACAGCCAATAGTAAATGAGTCCATCATCATGACATCAGTAAAACATGGAAGTTAAACGTAATCTGCAATCAGAGGCTACAAAATAATTTGTGCCAATAAGTAATATTTGATGATCATTCTTGCAATCAAGCAATGTAGCACTTTATAAAATGCATTAGATCATCTGTTCTAGTCCATGTGGGTTTCATGATATGTATTAACCCAGTGAGTCCTGGGATCAATATAACTCTGAAATAACGGTTAAAAATAATATTTTTAATTGCATATTTGTGGATTAGAGACTGTTGTGCAATTAGTTGCATGCCCTCCCATGCTTTTAAAGTACAGTATTTTGTGTTTAATTGCTGTTACAGCTTTAATAAGTGTTTGAAAACGCTATTGCGAGTTTAGTACTTGTAATATTATGACAGAAACTTAATATTTTTTTGACCGCGGGTTAGACTATTTGCAAGCTAGGGCTATGGGTCTAATAGAATATCAATTTTGTGTAACTTTAATTATTTAGCGCTTGTAATATTCAAGCTGTGCTAAAACCAATGGAGTTCTAAGGCCGATTTGGCGGGTTTGGGTGGCCTGTAGTGATAGTGGGCAGGAAACTCATAATTGGATTGTGAGTTGCTATTAGAATATGTGGCAATATTAAGAGTGATTTTAAGTGTGTATAAATTTACAAATTGGGCAATAGAATATGACTATGTTGGCTCCTTACAACTACATAATAATAGTTTAAAATATTGCAATATTTTAAACACTTAAGATTTTCTGGGTTTCAGCATAACATTTTACAATATAATATGGTAAAGTTAGCCAATAACTTCAGGCTAACTTTACCATATTATATTGTAAAATGTAAGTAAACTAAGACATGTATATTAATTTACCAATATATGTTCTACTCATTTTTTGGACTTGAAAGTATCATTGTAACCAAAAAATATTTTTTAATAGTATATCCTTTATTGGTTTGGATCTTATTCAGAAAAATATTTAAAGCAAAATGATTACCTTGTACAATAGAGGTATCATTTTTCACAACTTGGCCAAACAAGGCTACAAGATATGATAACCTATATTTATGAAACATTATTAACTTTTAAGTGAAGAAATACTAATTTTAGTATTATAAATGTCTTGATATATATGAAATAAGGGGTTAATGCCAAACCATAGATATGAATCTTATCTCAAAAACTAAAATTGTACAAAGACAAAAATTAAAACAAAACATATTATTAGACACATGTTCGAAATGTCAGACATAAACTGACTAATCCATACTCAAAAAAAGGATGGTAACCAGCCCTCATACAATAGCCAGAGACCAAAACATCTAAGATTTACCCACAATTATTACTTTCATACATCCATCAAAAGAAAAGTAAACCCATCATAAAACACTAATGATAGCTCTATAAGAAATATTAATCCTACCAACATCATTTCCTAAACCACAACCCCTAATCCTGCTTCCAAACCACTGAATGCTAAAGTTCAAAAGAAGTTTATAAGAACTGAAAACAGGACTGCCACCTAACAACACCATGCCGCTATCCCACCAAGGTTGTTAGAGAGGTGGGTGCTCTTGCGGTACTTGCTGAGGAATGCCTCCAATCATGTGGCATGGCTTCACCTCCAACTCTATTTTCCTCAGGATTAAAAAAAAATCACAATTTGTATTCTTTTTTTTATATAAACCCCTAGAGTATACGATATTAATACAATATTAATTAAATTTTCAAATGGAATTATTATCTGTAAACTTTTTAACAAAATTGACGTAACCCTGATCACACACATGATCAGTACATCTGCTCCTAGTCACATGGTTGTAGACATTGTATTCATATTAGGGTATTCAGTGTATGATTGAATGAGGATGCAGATCTGGAAGTTGGTAGTAAATAAGTAGAACACTGGAAGAGGTGGGGTCAAACACACTTGTGCACAAGGGCAGCCTAAGGGTTAATTAAATGACTACTGTAGTGCATTTACAAGTAATGTTCATATGATTGTCTGCTGAGCAAAGGATATTAAAACATTATGCAGTTTAATATAAAAGTATTTTTTTTCTTAGCTGTTAAGCTATCTGTTTTTCCCTTAAGCAGAGCTGTGCATCTCCTCCTATTTGTGCCTATCATGGGTGTAGCCAGCTCTTCCTGTGGGCTGGACTATCGTGGAGCTGAGAAGTAGGCTGGGGTCACCGCCCCCCCCCCCCCATGACAACATTAACTCTGCCCCCACTGCCTATATAAAGGTAAAAGCTCTACTGTAACATGCTTACAGTTGCCCTGCATGCACTGCCCAGTGACAGTTCATGAGCTATCACAGCTCCCCCCCCCCTTTACGAAGCATGCTCAGTGTGAAGAACTACCTATACTAGTCAGACTATATTTTTAGTCCAGCTGGGCACACCCCAGATGACACAGGTAGGAGCTCTTCTTGAGGCGTAAACACACAGTGTAAAAGCTAATAAAATCTTTCAACTTTTATTAATTTTAATCCACACACATTTTTTATTGATTTTTTAGATAGTTAGATAGATAGATAGATGCAGTCAAAATTGGACATTGCTGGTTATTATCTGCCATCAAATCTATGTTTAAAATCTGTTTCATATCTCACCTTAAGAGACCCTTAAAAATATAGTACAAAACAAGAAAAAGTTATATTTTTTCTGCAAGGTTCAGGGATTTGTATTTTCTTGCCAGTGAATACAAAGCAGACAAAACAAGCCTTCACCACCCAGAATGCCTTATAGAGAGTAGTGCACAGGACAATCTGCAGCAACACATCCAAATATGGAGTCCCAAACACAAAAGTACAACTGGCATTGCACCTTTTAAGTCTAAGTAAGAACATCGTGCCAGACCATAAACTGGTGGATAAGTCCATCAGTTTTGACTGGGACTGGGCAAAAGCAGTTCCTGGCAACCATTTCAAATAACAAAAACAATGGGCGTCACAATATTGTTTTGGAAGAATCCAACTAAACGCCCAGCTGTAGCTAAATGGAAGGCTCAGGTACGGACAGCATCATTTAGTACGGAAAGGGGGAGAAGCATCCTACCAATCTATGGCCCAATCCATCACATGCAAATGGAATTGGTCCACCATGACTCAAAAATGACCGTGCTGCCCCGAGCAAACCTCCCAAAGAACAAAAACCGGCCTGCAATATTATTTCCCCTGTCAACAAAAGGTTAATTTACCATGGGCTTCCATCTTAGTAAATCTCTTCCTTCTTTTGTGACTCTTGTAATGTGTATTTTTTAAAAACATGAAAGAGACGTTAAACCTTAGTTTGTAGATCAGTCAGTTTCAAAGGATGAAAGTGAACTTGGAATGTATATAGTGTAAATATATAATGTTCATTAGCTTGGGGTCATATCTTGGGCAATCTTACATCTCAATCCTTGCACAGTCCCTTTATATATTAACATGCCCTCAGACAAAACAGAAATTCCATTCATTCGCTAGGGTAAATATTTGACTTATATGAAAAACTTGATAGGGCTAATACCTTTGGAAAACAATGATAAAATATTTGAAGTATATTTAATTAGCCTTCAGCACTGAGTCATATTTTAGGCTAGGATTTAGGAGCAGCTGCCAAATCTGTGGATCAGGAAATGTCAGGGAGCCACAGGTTGGTACATGACCGTAACAAAATCGTGAGAACTGTAGAGCTCTATAAACATAACCTGTTCTTCTGATCTAGAAGTGTATAAAAACTGTACAGTCTGAAATTATAAGGACACGGTCTGTCCAGCATTTAATGACACAATAGTTGTGGACATTGCCTTGTTATATGAAATATAGTTGTGAGCATACGAGCCGTTGCTCACGCTTGCGGGCTCGCACAACGAACCTGCGGCCCTCGCTCCTTGCCAGTAACTGCGACCCTTGCAAAATTTACGTTGTAACGCAAAGAAAATACGAGACACGTTACAACCCATTACGTTCTCGCAAAAATCGGCTGCAACAAGCGCACATGAAAAACACAACAAATACACAGAACAAATACATAAAAAGCTTACTTACAGAAAGAGGGAGCATCCAGGACCTTGAAAACTAAAGTTACACCTCAATTTAAGTCAAATTAAGAGTTCAGACACTACAGAAGAAAAAATGGCGAGAGAAAAAATGGCCGCCGAAAAAAACGAAAACGAAGCTACAGCAGTCTAAAGACGCAAAACACCACCAGACACCTACGTATTTTTCCGAAAAACACCTACAAAATTAGAAAACAAGGACGCAACCTGCGCACCCCCAAAAACATTACAAACACAACAAATACAAACAACAAACACATAAAAAGGTTACTCGCATCGAGGGGGGGCACCCAGGACCTCTGCAAGGGAAGTTACACCTCTATTTAAGCACAAATTTCGGAGACCCGAAAATCACCTAAGCGAGAGAAAAAATGTCCGCCAAACAAAACGAAAACGAGGCTAAAGGTCCCTAAACACGCAAAACACTATCATAAAGACGCAAAACACCACCAAACAGCTACGGATATTCCGAAAAAGTCGCACGACATAGAAAATGAACGACGCTACATCAGCCACATTATATACACCAAACACCCTTAGCTCACTTACAATTTCATTGCTGTCATTTTTTGACGGGCAATTCGCTAGTATGAAATAAATGGTATTCAAATAAAAAGAGTAACAGCATCAATAAACAACATTGTCATTGAAAAATAAAAAATAGACAGTTCTGCATACTAATCTATGTTTATTTTTATGTACATTAGATATGTCCACATACCTATGTTTATGAATAACATGCCCACCCTCAGAGACCCCTATTCCCACTCTCTGTTGTTTAATTTTATCTGGTAGGTTGCCTCTGTTGTCAGTGGCCTTAGAATGCCAACGATCCCAAACGACAAATGGAAGCACCATGATTATGAATTAATTGCAAAATGTTATACAATGTCAGATTTAACTAAAAAGGTAACCACTTCGATGAAAAAAGAAGCATGCATAAATGAACAACTTATAAACAATAGTATTTAGAAAATAGAAATCATTAAATTATCTGTTTAGTAGGAAGTCCGTCAATAAAGTATGGTCCAAACTTGATATATGTTAACAACGGGTCTAAAGCCTTACCTGGTATTAGATCACATTTACCCTAAAATGGACTGTTACTTTAAATTTTATACAAAGTTAGATTATTTTGCAGCATGGCCCTAGTAGGGAACAAACTTCCAGCAAGTCATTTGGACTCATTAGCCATGGTATAGGTCTTCCCATTACATTACAGCCAACTTCTGAAAGGTGAGTACATCGCTCCAAGACGGACCTCAGAAATGTAATTTCAGCCCACGCCAGCCAGTCGGCCTGCTGGGCCAAACCAGAAATGTCTCACATCTTTGAAACTGAAACCTTCCAAGAGGGCTCCCGTCCATCCCCAGCTGGCTGCCCTGTGCATGACACACCTCTCTGTTCCTGGCTACATACCCCAGATTCGGCCAACAATGCTGCAGTATGTAGGAGGGAGAGTCTGCGGTCTGCCTTCCTTTTTATTTACACTTCATAGCAATAAGTACTCTTATGGCCAACACAAGCTATTGCAGACAGATGATGTGCAGCTTACACAAAAGTTGGCGCAAGACTTTCCCATCCACTATTTATAACACATTTGTGATTCTTATTTGCTGGCTCAGGATTTTCCTTAAAGTCCCATCTGCTTTATATAGAGTATTTGTGATTGCGAAGACTTCTCAGGGATGTAAGGGTTATTTGTATTTCAAGATAATCAATTTTGTAGCCTTTAAAACTTTCACTTGAACTTCAGAAACTTCAGGCATACAGGGGATGGGAGAAGATCTGGCTTCCTTCCCCGCAGTGGGCTCTGCAGGCAAACCTAGACTGGTCAGAGAAAAGGAAGACTCCTTGGCTGATCTTCTCCCAGTACTTGGTACATGGTGGAGATAAGAAGACCTTTTTCTTCAAATAGTGATTTATTGCTAATAAAGCACATGGTAAATAAATAATTGAAACTCTATTGTTTGTCAGTTACTTAAAGGGACAATATAGGGTAAGAGTAAACCCTTACACATACGGCTATCCCATATTCCGATGCACAGACCCATGCATACTGGACATATAGACTAAATATTACTAGATTCAGAGAAAACTAGATTCAGAGAAAACTATTACCACATGGCTAAAGGTCTTTCCTAAATAAACCTTAATTATATTGGCAAAGATGTGTTTGATTTAATTTTTGGTACATAAAGTTTTTAGTTGAAGCATTAGAGAAATAAGGATGACCGTTATGTAGTTAAGCATAAATTACATTAAAATTGTCAGAAGATAAGGAGAATCTGTTCACAGCAGATATAAAAAGTCTACAAGCTCTTGAAATTGCAGTTTTTTTGCGATATAAAGCCAGAAATCATATCAGACATTTTTTCCATCATTAATGTGACCTGACCTTGCAACCAACACAATCAAAGAAAAAAACAAACAGATAATTATTAGGAAACATAGTTGAAATTAAAAAACCTACAACACTCTGGTTGTATAAGTGTGCATCATCTATCCCCAACTAATACTTTGTAGAAGCACCTTTTGCATTTATTACAACAGTAAGTTTTTGTCAACAAGTCTAAAATGTTCACAACCTACCATAGCAATTCTATGCCCCTCGTGCAAATTCTATTCTATGCCCCTCCTGTGCACAGCCCTTTCAAGGCCACTCACCAGGTTTTCTATGTGACTGGGGTCTGCGCTCTGACTGGGCCATTCCAAGACTTTGATCTTCATGTTCTGAAGCCATTCCTTGGTTGACTTGTATGTGTGGATTAGATTGTTATGTTGGAAGGTGAAGTTCCTCTTCATCTTCAGCTGAAAGCGGGCAGTAGGCATTGTGTCCAAATATCTTGATATTTGGAGCTAGGCATTATCCCATCTATCTTGACTAGAACCCCTGTCCCAGCTGAAGAGAAGCAGCTCTAAAGCATGACACTACCATCACCATGCTCCAGAGTAGGTATGGTGTGCTTTGAATGAAGAGTTTTGTTGCTCATGGCCAAAATACATTTGTTAGAATTAAGACCAAAAACTTGAGACCATAAGACATTTTCCAACAAGTTTTAGTGTGATTGAATTTATTTTACTTTGGAGGGTCATCATGATCTTGGCATTGTCCCTGTGGTGTCATTTATCGATAATAGTCTTCACAGTACTCCATGGTACATCCAATGACTTTAATAATCTTTTATACCCCTTTCCTGATTGGTACCTTTCAACAATAAGATCTTGTATATATTTTGTTAGCTCCTTGTGGACCATGGCTATCCCTGTAGCATGCAAACTCGAAAGTTTCATGGAAGCTTATTTTTATTTGTGAATAATCTTTCATAACACTTTCATTGAAGGGCGTATGCAGCCTACTTAAGGATATGGTTTTGATGCGTTTGGTTAACTCTAAACACAACTACAGCCACCATTATAATAACAAGGTGTACACTCTTGAATTTTGTTGGTCGCAAAATCACATTAAAAAGATGAAAACAATTCTGAAATGATTTATCTTGTTTTCTGGCTTTACATCACATTAACTTGCAGTTTCAATAAAAGTGAGTAGGCTTTTTATAGCCACTGTAAATAATTTATTTATAAAATACCCAACTTACAGCCTCTATTATCTAATCGTTCCACTCAAAATGTTTTTTAATAATAATCATATATTCATTGATATGTGTGTTTTTAATTTCTACAATAGGTAGGATCTTTTGCTGCCAATCAATTCCATATTTAATTCCCCTAAAGGGAAATGGCCACTACAAAAAAAAATTATATATTTTTTTTACGAACATTAGAACTGACTATACATTTTATTTTTAGAGAATTCAATTATTATTTGTCCCTAACACTTCACCGTTGGAAGGCTGTTCCATTAACCAGTAGTCAATGAGTTTGTTAGCTATCATGTGGATGCACTGAGAAAGCTAGATACTGAGCCATGGTTGCAGAAAAGAACTGTCAAAAGACCTGCGTAACAAAGTAATGGAACTTCATAAAGATGGAAAAGAATATACAAAGATATCAAAAGCCTTGAAAATTCCAGTCAGTACTGTTCAATCACTTATTAAGAAGTGGAACATTTGGGGTTCTCTTGATACCAAGCTAAGGTCAGGTAGACCAAGAAAGATTTCAGCCACAACTGCCAGAAGAATTGTTCTAAATACAAAGAAAAACTCATAGATAACCTCGTAGAAATACAGGCTGCTCTGGAAAAAGACGGTGTGGTTGTTTCAAGGAGCACAATTGACGATACTTGAACAAAAATAAGCTGCATGGCCTTTACTGCGCCAATGCCACAAAAAAGCCTGGTTACAATATGCCCGACAACACTTGACACGCCTCACAGCTTCTGGCACACTGTAATTTGGAGTGACGACACCAAAATAGATCTTTATGGTCACAACCATAAGCACTATGTTTAGAGAGGGGACAACAAGGCCTATAGTGAAAAGACCATGGCAATATGAATGTAGCATGTTATCAGAAAATACCGTCAGACAATTTGCATTCTTCTGCACGAAGGCTGTGCATGGAACGCTCTTGGACTTTCCACCATGACAATGACCCTCAGCACAAGGCCAAGTTGACCTTTCAGTGGTTTATTGCAGCAGAAAAGGTGAACGTTGTGGAGTGGCCAATATCATCGAGCCACTCTGGTCGTTTTGCATGAACCGCATGTTTGAGATCTCCCCAAAGACACTGCATCATCTGGAGGCATTTTGCCAAGAAGAATGAGCAGCTATACTACCTGCAAGAATTAGGGGCCTCATAGCCAACAATTACACAAGACTGCACGCTGTCATTGATGCTAAAGGGGGCAATACACAGTATTAAGAACTAAGGGTATGTAAACTTTTGATCAGGGCCATTTGGGTGATTTCTGTTATCATTATGATTTAAAAAGGAGCCAAACAACTATGTGATAATAAATGGCTTCATATAATCACTACTCTTCAATAAAAGACATTTTGTTTTTGCATGATCCGTCATATTTTCAAAATGAATGCCAACATTTCACAATTTCTGCCAGGGTATGCAAACTTTTGAGCACAACTTTATATCAAATGATTAAAAGAAGGGAGAGAGGGGAGAGCGTGGGAAATAGGAAAAAGAGGGAAAGCGGGGAAAAGGTAAGAGGGGAAAAGGAAAGAGAGCAAGGAGAGAGATATAATATGTGGCCTTAAAAGGGCAGTGCACAGGAGGTTCAACTTTTTTTTGCTCAAGGGACATAGAGAGCATGGGAGAAGAGGAGAGAGAAGAAGGAAGGGAGAGAGAAGAAGGAAGGGAGAGAGAAGAAGAAAGGGAGAGAGAAGAAGGAAGGGAGAGAGAAGAAGGATGAGAGAGAGAAGAAGGAAGAGAGAGAAGAAGGAAGAGAGAGAGAAGAAGGATGAGAGAGAGAAGGATGAGAGGGGAGAGAAAGAGAGGGAAAGAAAGAAAGAAGAAGAAGGGCAGAGAGCGGAAAGAAGTGAGACAGGGAAGTTATGGGAAAGAGAAGAGAGTGGGAAGAGGTGGGATAGACAGGAAAGAGGCAAAACCGGAGAGAGAGAGAGAGAGAGAGAAAGGAAGTAAGAAGGGCGAAAGGGAAGAGAACGCAGAGAGATGAAGAAGGGGAGAGAAATAAAACATAACGCAATAGGAAAAAGAGGTAAAGAGGGGAAAAGGAAAGAGAGCAAGGAGAGAGATATAATATGTAACATATTGTTTATGCAGTGTGTGAAGTCTGTCCTCGGCCATGGATTATAACCAGTGCCCCAGACACACGGAGTTTCAGTGATAGTTTGTAGTTTTTGGAATGCCAGAGTTATTATATCTTTTGGCAGCGGTTCTTAAGTACAACATATTTCTTCATGTATTAGGCCAAATAAATTGTGAAATATCCTACCACCCAGATATCTTCACTAACTTGTGTCAGCTTGGATCAAAATATTTTACTGACAGGAAGAATATATGTTTGGAAAAAAAAAGTAATTAAAAAATTCTCCAGACTTCTTGCATAAAGATGATGAAATTAGTGCTGAGCAAACAGTAGACACCCCAAACCACAAGTATGTGCAATAATATTTTCATTTTCATAGCTGCTGCAAATAATATCGGATTTGTAAAAAGTTATTTTGTTTCCAAGACTTAGCAGCTTGCTACATTTTGAAGAATTTATTGAGGGTATTTTCTTAAAGAGGCTCTGCCACCCAAAATCAGTTTGCTTTTTTTAAAAATTATTCTTAAAGCCCTCATCAGGCTTTAATAGTTAGAGGATCACTTTGGTAATTGTTTTAATTTATTTATGGTCTTTTGAATAAATAAGATTGCTTAAGGGCAAAATGTTATTAGAAACTAAATAACACAAGGAAAGAGAAAGCGGTGGAGAGGAAGAGATAGTAAGGGGAAGAAAGAATAAGGGGAAAAAAGAAGAAGAGATTGAGGGGAATAGAAGGGGAGGAAAAAGAGAGAGGAAGGGGGTTAGATGAAGGAGGAAAATAGAGGGAGCGGAAAAGAGAAAGAGAGAGGGAGAGGAAAAGAAAGAGAGAAGGAGCAGAAAAAGAGAGAGGGAGGTGGAAGAAAGACAGGGAGGTGGAAGAAAAACAGTGAGGTGGAAGAGAATGAGAGGATGAACAAAGGGTGAGAGCGAGGGGGATAGAGAAGGATGGGGAATAGAGGGAGGGAAAGACAAACGGACGATGAAAAGAGAGGGAGGAAGGGAGGAGACAGTACCAGAGCAATGGGGAAGAGATAGGGAAAGAAAGGGAAGAGAGAGGAAGCATGAAGAGAAAGTGTAGGGAAAGAGAGAGGGAGGTGAAGAGAGAGGGAGGAAAAAGAGAGCATGAGAGGGAGGAGAAAGAGAGCATGAGAGGGAGGAGAAAGAGAGCATGAGAGGGAGGAGAAAGAGCATGAGGGGGAGGAGGAAGAGAGCATGGGGGGGGAGGAGGAAGAGAGCATGGGGGGGAGGAGGAAGAGAGCATGGGGGGAGGAGGAAGAGAGCATGAGAGGGAGGAGGAAGAGAGAATGAGAGGGAGGAGAAAGAGAGCATGAGAGGGAAAAGGAAGAGAGCATGAGAGGGAAAAAGAAGAGAGCATGAGAGGGAGGAGAAAGAGAGCATGAGAGGGAGGAGAAAGAGAGCATGAGGGGGAGGAAAAAGAGAGCATGAGGGGGAGGAGGAAGAGAGCATGAGGGGGAGGAGGAAGAGAGCATGAGGGGGAGGAGGAAGAGAGCATGAGAGGGAGGAGGAAGAGAGAATGAGAGGGAGGCGGAAGAGAGAGGGAGGTGTAGAGAGCGAGAGAGAGATGGAGGGAAAAGAGAAAAAAATTATATTTAGGAAATAGGTGGAAAGAGAACAAGAAGAGTGGAAAGAGAAAAAGTTGGATAGAGAAAGTGGAAGAAGTGAGAAGAGAGCGCGAGAGTGAAGCGAATAGAGAGGGAAGGATGGGATGAGAGTACAAGAGGTATGGAAAGAATGATAGGATGAGAATGAACATGAATAGTAAGAGAAGGAGGGTAGAAGATATCTCAAGAGGGGAAGAATAAGAGATGATAGAGAATGAGAGAAGTGAGCGAAGAGCATGAGAGGGAAGAGAGTGAGATGATGTAAAAAGAGAAAGAGATGGAGGGCAAGAGAAAAAGATGGGTAGAGTATGCAAAGTAGGTGGGAAGAGAGCATGAGAGAAAGCGGGAGAGAGAGGAAGAGGAATCAAAAGAGATAAGAAAGAAAAAAGATTGAGGTGTGATGTGAAAACAAGAGAAAGAAAGGAAAGGATGACGATAGATAGGAAAAGAAAGTGAGTCAGAGGAAATGAGAAGAGAATCAATAGGTTAAGAGAATGAACATGGCACCTCCAGGATGGTGATTCTAGGAAACATAGCTACATGCATTAGGAACATGGCGCACTAATCGAACAGTCCTTATCACATTGTCAATACATTTGTTGCTTTCTGCGAATAATAATCAGGATTTGAAAACAAAAGACACATTTATTGATATTCCAAAGTTGTAAAAAAATATTTTTTGTATGTACATTAACCATTATAATGATTTATTATGAGTGAGTTAGAACTATCAATCTAGGCCTGACAGCTAATCATTTAATACTACAACATTCAATTGAACTTGATACAAGTATATCAGGAATGTGGCTCTCACCTCCGTCTGTGTTTTAGCTTCCTGAATAAGAGTTATGATATCAGATTTGGACAGCACTGAAGTCAAAACAGCCTGCAGCTTTTGTTGGTCCCGGGTTGAGACTAAAAGTTGATCCAAACTAAATATAAACACATGATTAGAACCGAGATCAAGTTAGCTCCAAAAACACAAATCCTAAAGATACTTTTCTACTTAACCCTAAAAATGTCACTTACCTGGACAGTCTGTAAGGGCCTCATTCAATTGCAGTTTGGCCAATTAAATAGGGCTCTATATAAGCACATAGCATATTTTTTTTACAAAAGTTTTTAGTTAGTGAAGACCTTGCTTTTGGATAGAAGTTCACTAACTAAAAACTTCTGTAAAAAAATATGCTATATGCTTATATAGAGACCTATTCAATTGGCCAAATCACAATTGAATGAGGTCCTAAGATAGCAGTATTCATTTTTAAATATGTCTTTATAAGTACACTGTAAAAAAAAAAAGTTATTTTCAATCTGAATGTAAATTATAATAACAATGAGTAATAAATGATAGCCATGTTTAGTTATGTTTTTAATATATTTACCCATTTCTTATTGTTTATTTGATCATCATTAGGGATATTACATTTTCAGTGTCTCTGTCTGTTTTATTCTTCTCCCTCAACTGCATGATAATATGCTGCACTGTGTACGTGAGTGGGGCGGCAGCACTCTTCGGACCTAGCACAAATCTCCCAACACTCCTTTTGCACTATGTCTTCTGTACTAGATCAAATAAACAATGTAATAGGTTCATGTCTCAATAAGGGAGCAGAGATTGAAACCTGCACAAATGCTGGAAATGGATAAAGCAAATGAGCAATAACAAGTGAGTACAATATTTAAAACTTTTTTGGTGGAGGGCCTTATTTTTTTTACTATTGTTACTTATTTATTATTACTTACTTTATTTTAATTTATATTCAGATTGAACATAACTAATATTACAGTTGCCATTTAAACTGCTGAAAGAACCTAGTGGTCTAAACCAGGTCTGCATTTATGTTTATTACAGTTCTAACTACAAAATGTAAAACATTCTTTTACATTTTATGGTTTTAGTAACAATGTTAGACATGACATGTCTAAAAATGTTAATTCTTTTTATTTCATTTTAAATTAAGATTCAGTCATTTCTCACCTTATTAGCCATGTGTTTTTGGAGAGTTTCCGGTCTTGTCTCACTTCTTCGTCAGAGGCAGCACCCAAATTGCTTTCTCTTGAACGATCAATTTTGGAATTGCTTGAGTCTGAAGAAGTACCATTTTGATTGGGCACGTTCTCAGTGCCAACAGATCTCCTAGGTGTGATCTCAAGTTCAGTTTTAAATTGGGGGGCCTTCGACTCAACTGAAAAGTCCTCACTACATAGTTTGTCAAGATCTGGCATGCTCAGTGCTCTTAGCTCCCTCAGTTTAGAGCGAGACATTGGATGTCTTATATGGCTTGTTGTAGATTTGCTTTTTCTTATCGGTGTTGTTTGTGATGAATTCTCGATGCTCTCAATGACGCAATTCTCATTTTTCTCTGTTTGAGAGACTTCTTTTACTGCATCAACTGTATTATTTTCAGTATATGTTAAGGCCACACTTGAAGGGGATTTCTTCATTTGGGATGCTAAGGTCACTTCACTTTGGCTGTCACTGCATGAGCTTAAACTACGTCTCAAATACCTTGAGTTATCAGTTGGATTTGTACTTGAAGGTATCGAACCAGACGATCTTCTACTTATGGGAGGTTTGGAAGTAAAAGTAGTTGAATTTATATCAATAACCTTCATCACAGTCTTATCAAAATTGGCCAGATTTTCAAATGACTTAATTCTCTGCTTCACTGTCAAAGACGAGGTTGGGTCATGTGGCCAGTGTAATTCATAGTAATAATTTCTTTTAACACTTCTTAAAATGTCACTCCGAAGTGTACGCTTTTCATTCATAACTGGACTGTCATCAGTTAGTTTTTGGAAATCTTTTACAGCTTGTATCCCATTCGGTAAACTCTCATCATCCAAGGAACTGCCACTTTGAATTTTTAACCAAGGTTCTTGAGAAATAAGGTGGTCATCTGTAGACCGTCCTATTGCTGTTGTGGTATCATGATCTATGCAATTTGATGACTGAGTTGGCATTGAATAAGTTCTAGTCACTGGTTTAGATTTATTAGCCAACTTTTCAACAAGAGTGGTATCCTGTTTGAGCTTAGGGAACTTGCATACAACTTGAAATTGACCACTAACTAAGCTATCTGTTCTGTTACCTTCACCTGATTCATTTAATGGCATGTGAGCTGACGGAGCAGATGACAACAACTTTACTTCCATAAATGTACGCTGAATATCACGTTTTTCCAGTTCTTGAGATTTACTAAAAGATGACAATGACTGTAAGCTATTTTTATTTGAATTAGCATCATCCATAAGCCTCTTAGGTTCATTTATTGTAACAATTCCTTTATTACTTGGTTTGGCTCCTGACTGAAGCTTTGTTGTTATATTAACTTTGCTCTCCGTGCTATAATCTACTTCCATGTTGGCAACATTTTCACAGTGTCCATTCTCTTGGTTACATCCAGATGCATATTTTCCTGTGTGTACATTGACATTATGCTTAATGCTACACCCATTATTAATACCACCATGTTTGCCATCAATAACGCTGGCACTCGCTCTTAATAAAGGATCGTCTTTAGGTAGGGAAAGTAATGCTTTGTGTTTTTGTTCATTTTGATTGGTCTTTGGAATAACGGAACTTCTGCTGCTCTGCTCTTTGCAGGAGTCGTCAGTCATAGAAGTAATCTTTTGAAGAAGTTTAGGTGAAGGTTGTGGGGATGGTTTTCGGCAATCATATCCATCAGACTTTCCAGAACATGTTTTAGACATGTCAACGGTAGTCTTGGTTTTACTCTTAATACACAAACCCTTCAATTTTGGCCCTGGTTTTGATACTTGGGTACTCAACATTTCCAGGTTAGTGCCTAAGGTTCTCTTGTCGTTGTGGGTCTTTGACACAGGCCCATTTAGTTTATGTTTATCTAGCACAGAGTTCTTAGAGGTTGGGTTTTTCATGGTTTTTGTCTCTAGCAAATTGTCCTTTTTTCCTTGTGAACTTTTATCATTTGACAAAGAACAATGGCTGCTTTTGCTTGTAATTTGAGTTGTTTTGGCACTGAGAGGTTCTTGATAATCTTTGCTAGTTCTCACATTTCTTTTATTTTCACATTTTTTAATCTCACTTTTATCTGTGCATTCGACAGAGGGTTTGATAGCCTGGCTGCAATAATTGCCTTGGTCACTAGTCACACTTTCCTTATGTTCATTATTCAAACAGCCTAATGAGTAAATATCCATAACATCTTTGCAAAGGGGCACATTTCCCCTTGAATAATCACATATTTCCATTGCCTTCTCTTTCAGTTTTAAGCTTGCATGATCTTCTTTAATAAAGGCACTAGGGTCTTGATAATCTCTCTGTGTGTCTTCCTTGATCGTCCCTACAAGTTCCTGTGAATCATTATTTAATAAAGATACAGCTGGTGGAACTGAAGAATGTAACAAATACACAGATTTCCCAACAGATGCTGGGTCATCAGAAATTGGACAATGACCAACATACTGAAGATTCTCGAGACTCGAAGAAAGCATGTCTGCCTGGGATTGTTTTGGTTCACTGGTAAATTCAAGTGATGGATAAAACCGATTTTGCATTTCAACATCATCTTTCAGGTTAGCATAACAAATTTCAATTGGCTCTTCCTCAGAATCTGTAGCTGTTTGGGTTTCAGATAAAAATGACTGGTTCTGAAGTGATGAGATCATGTCACTTGTTGAATCAGATGGGATTTCCAGTAAAGACTCAGAGTCAGAGTCCTCCGCGGCTCCATACATTGAGTTAGGAAGATCGAATGAGCTACTTCCAATCTGGTCTGACAGAGAGAAGTCATCTTCAGTCAAACTGCTGAAATTACGACAGTAACTACTCAAGCTGTTTTTGTTAACGGCAAACTTTTTTTCTATAAGAAGAGAATCCAAAACAGAAAACCCCAAAATATTCTCAGCTTGGTCCTTGCATTCAGCTTCATTTGAAATGATACCTATATCAGTTTCAGTTTCTGTAGAAGTCAATTGTTCTGTGCCCACACTGGTTTCCATACTTTGGCTTCTTTCTGAGTCTCCAGTTTCTAATACATTTTGGGAATTATTTCCAGAATACTGTAATTCATGAATAATATCATCAATGTTCGTTATTGGACTGTCACAGCAATCACCAAGTGCAGAACAATGATTTGTGTGAAATGTTTCTGCTTGTACGTCTTTGGCCACAACAACCGGTGTAGATGATGCTTCAAACAAACTAAGATTGTCCACTATATTATTGGAATCTTGATGGTATTTTGATACAAGTGCGTCCTCTCGTTCACCAAGACGGTTTTGGTCATTTCCAGAGGCCATGATAATATGTGACAGCCTGTCCACAGCTGAAATGAAATATAAATATAAGTTACTGATCTTGGGAAAAATTAGTATATTTATTTAATGAAATTAATTTTCTTTTATGAACACTACATTTAGTTTCAAAACCATCACTCTATTCTAACATACTTCATTATGCACAGTATTTAAGTCATTCTTCTGCCAGGTCCAGCTCTAATGTTTTTACAGACCATTGCAGACAATTTTCCAGCTTTACCCAGTAGCTTTTCATCGGTAATGGTCCCACCACTCACAATTAGCTTTCATTAAAAGGGTTCTTTAGGCATGTATGGTTTCTAAAGACATAAAAAATGTAATAAAGGTGAATTTATTATTGTAGTGGATAGGGTATGTAACCTCTGTATTAATTATTATAATTTCATCATGCCCTGGTATATACAACTTTAAATAGGATACTGTATATAGGATATGTTCATAAAGGCTGCAGTATTATTCAATTAGAAATACATTACTACCTGATATTGGTTTCCGGACTTCCAGTGTTACAGCTGAGGGCAAACTCTGTACAAAATCACAGGTCTCTTGGTAGGACATGCCGCTCACTCGAAAGCCGTTGATGGATATAATCTCATCTCCAACCGTCAACTTTCCCATAGATTCCTAACAATATGACAGTTATAAATCAGATCACAGTTTATAAGGTTTCCATTCATGAGCAAAGGGCAGGAAATGCAAGAAGAGCAGTAAATACAGTTCTTCCGTGCATCGCAATAAACATGTGTGTTCATGTTTGGTGGAAGAGCAAGACTGAATTTACACACATATATATATATATATATATATATATATATACATGACTTTTGCCTACTGTACTCTGTATGGTGGAAGGCATTGCTCCCTCATTTGTTAGCCAAAAGCTAAATGAACTTGTGGTTTTATATAAAAATGTATAAATATAAATCTATCTATATATGTTTTATAGTACATTGCTACACTATTATTAAAACCACTTGGAACAATATGTCTCCACCCTGAGAAGGTTATTGAGGGAAGGGTAGGGGGTTTGTCTGAGAGACAAAACAAAGGGTTTTTAAGAACAGTAAGATTTGATAAGAGAATAAACAATTATTCATAAGCTGCCCCATCATCAGCTGAGCCTGGACTTTGACCTTAAGTTTTATTTGAAGGTTGTTTTTTTAAATAATTGAATATAAATTGTATTAAATGATAAATAATGAAACCATCCAGCTGATGTTGTTCAGGCACTAAAGTGCATTGGGACTAGGAGGTGGGTTAAAGGGGCATCCTTATCGTCAATACCACTTTTATTTAATATTGAGCTTGATTACATGGCTGCCATACGAGAGAAAGTTAAGTTGCTATTACGTGGCTACTGCAGGCTAAATGTGCTCTTTCACAACCAACTTGTCAAGCTTATATAAATTCTGAGAGCCTATGGTCCTAAAATTTTACTTCTAAATTCTTTCTAGTAGAAAAACTTCTATCTGTTCCATGGAAATCTAGCTGGCTCCTAGGTTTATATATTTTTGTCCCTCTCTTTTATACCTACCCAACGCTGGTGGCATTTTGTTCCTGATTGTTAAAAGTTTAACTCTATTGCAAATATATGTACTTTAAGAGCATTTACCTTGTCCGAGTCTGCGCCGGGCCTTAAACCAGTTATTATAACTCTTAAGGGGGTTTCTTTGATTTCTAAATCCAGTCCAATAGACTCATATTCACTGCAAAGTAACTCCACTGTCTCTGTGATACATTTTCCTGACATGTCTTCAGGTTTTTTTACATGTGGCACAGTCTTTGCTGTTGGCTTCGTAGGTGGACTACTCTCCTCAATTTTCTGTTTTGGAGAATTTGGGCATTCGGTGCTCATCATACTCTTTACCCTAGTGACAGCCTTGTGCTCCAGCTTAGGAGACCTTTTATTCTCCGATTGTCCTTCCAGGGGTTCATTAATTCCCAAACTATTTGGGCGTACCTCAGTCCTACCTGAGTACTCAAATGCCTTGATAGCAAAATAAGGAGAGTCCACCATGTGTTCCATAGAGCTGTCTTCAGACTCCATTGAGCTACCACAAAGGGATGTTCCTGTCTCGTTGTTTGTAGGCAACTCATTATCCTGTATTTCATCATCAACATCCAGGGAAGAAGTTGTCATAACAATACCAGAATCCTGGTCTGCATTTTTTTTCTTGCTGTTTTTTAATATCCTCTCATCACTTTTATTGAAGTCATCATCCTCACTTGCATCCTCTTCATAGCATACAACTGGTCTCTGTCGTAAAAGAGGGCTTCGTATTGACTGTGGGCTGTCATTAAGACTTGGCTGCCGAGCTACAGCTTGTTTGTTAAATGGGCAGGAATTATTTCCATTTCGATTGGAGGCACCACTTGGTCCTTTTAATCCATTTTCTTTGGGAGCTAAAGAAAAATTAAAGAAATATGATAACATATAAGGGCCTTAAAAAAAGATACTAATAGTATCTCACATAGAATACCAATGTATAAAAATAAATAGAATATTTGGGTGCGTTTTTAGGTTTTGTAGAGACACAGTTAAAGAGACAAATAGAGAAATAGACAGAGAGGGGGGGGGGGGATAGACAGATACATAGATTGATAGATAGATAGATAGATAGATAGATAGATATTCACACACAATTTGTAAAGTACATCAGAGATATAATTACACCAACATATGTGCTTTTATATAAAAAAAAGACAAGTTGAATTAAATCCATCAACCCAAAATTAACGAGGTTCTTTATAAAAATAATTAAATACTGAATATACACAAAACTATCCATATCTTCCTTATCCTAACTGTATGCAATAGTAATGTATGAATATTACCTAAGCTAAATCATGTCAGAAATATAAACCATTTTCTCTGAAATCTCTATATCCAATCATATACTAAAGTATTCCAAGGACACAACAGACTTTTCAAAATGTCACAGAGAGAGATCATGGACACTTTTGCCATATAATAACATCAAAAGTGGTGTAAAGGTTACTGTGGAAGAAAACATATATCCAAAAACTGACTCTCTACTCCAAAACCCAGTCATGGTACGAAAACACAGATTACTCTTATTAGTTTTGATTTATTTGGGCACGTGTGGGGCAGCAACAGAATAGCATACACAATGTCTATTTTTATAGTAGTCCTACATACAGACTACATCCTGCCCATTACCTCCCACCTTCTAAGCCAATAAATGATTATTTATATTTGTAAGCCAATTAAAAAGCAAACACCTACCTAACACGCATTAGCATGCATGATACCTAAATCATTGCGTTGATCAGCTCATTGTTATAATTCATGCGCAGTAAACAATTTGTTCTAGCCTTGCCTTGACTATTGTTGTGGCTTCAGAAATTATTATTTTTCTCAGTAAAACTGCTGAATTAGGGAAATGCATAATTAACTGTTTCAGAGCATAAGTTAGACAAATAATAAAAGGGCTACAAAGGTGATTAATGCGATATATATATGCTAAATAATGTATGGATATTTGTATTATTTCCCAACATTACTCAGTTAGCACCATTCTGGTGCATTCCCTTTCTCCGGAGTATCTATTAACAATACCATATTTATACCTCTTTTGTTATTTTTAATTGCAAAAGTAGATGTGGCCTTATCTATTCTACTGCCTAAAACATTGTCATCCTTTATCTGTAACATGTAACTTGTTTGGGGCACTCGGGGTTGTCCATCAGTTGTCCATATACAGTGGATATAAAAAGTCTACACACCCTTGTTAAAATGTCAGGTTTCTGTGCTGTAAAAAAATGAGACAAAGATGAATCATTTCAGAACTTTTTCCACCTTTAATGTGACCTATAAACTGTACAACTCAATTGAAAAACAAACTGAAATATTTTAGGTGGAGGGAAGAAAAAAAAAGAAAAATAATGTGGTTGTTTGCACACCCTCTTATAACTGGGGATGTAGCTGTGTTCAGAAATAAGCAATCACATTCCAAATCGTGTTAAATAGGAGTCAGCATACACCTGCCATCATTTAAAGTGCCTCTGATTAACCCCAAATAAAGTTCAGCTGCTCTAGTTGGTCTTTCCTGAAATTTTCTTAGTCGCATCCCACAGCAAAAGCCATGGTCCACAGAGAGCTTCCAAAGCAGAGGGATCTCATTGTTAAAATGTATCAGTCAGGAGAAGGGTACAAAAGAATTTCCTAGGCATTAGATATACCATGGAACACAGTGAAGACAGTCATCATCAAGTGGAGAAATTATGGCACAACAGTGACAATACCAAGAACTGGAGCTCCCTCCAAAATTGATGAAAAGACGAGAAGAAAACTGGTATGGGAGGCTACCAAGAGGCCTACAGCAACATTAAAGGAGCTGCAGGAATACCTGGCAAGTACTGGCTGTGTGGTACATGTGACAACAATATCCCGTATTCTTCATATGTCTGGGCTATGGGGTAGAGTGGCATGACGAAAGCCTTTTCTTACGAACACAAAAATCCAAGCCAGGCTACATTTTGCAAAAACACATCTGAAGTCTCCCAAAAGCATGTGGTAAAAGTTGTTATGGTCTGATGAAACCAAGGTTGAACATTTTGGCCATAATTCCAAAAGATATGTTTGGCGCAAAAACAACACTGCACATCACCAAAAGAACACCATACCCACAGTGAAGCATGGTGGTGGCAGCAGCATGCTTTGGGGCTGTTTTTCTTCAGCTGGAACTGGGGCCTTAGTTAAGATAGAGGGAATTATGAACAGTTCCAAATACCAGTCAATATTGGGACAAAACCTTCAGGCTTCTGCTAAAAAGCTGAACATGAAGAGGAACTTCATCTTTCAGCATGACAATGACCCAAAGCATACATCCAAATCAACAAAGGAATGGCTTCACCAGAAGAAGATTAAAGTTTTGGAATGGCCCAGCCAGAGCCCAGACCTGAATCCGATTGAAAATCTGTGGGGAGATCTGAAGAGGGCTGTGCACAGGAGATGCCCTCGCAATCTGACCGATTTGAAGTGTTTTTGCAAACAAGAATGGGCAAATCTTGCCAAGTCAAAATGTGCCATGCTGATAGACTCATACCCCAAAAGACTGAGTGCTGTAATAAAATCAAAAGGTGCTTAAACAAAGTATTAGTTTAAGGGTGTGCATACTTATGCAACCATATTATTTTATTTTTATATTTTTTCTTCCCTCTACCTAAAAGATTTCAGTTTGTTTTTCAATTGAGTTGTACAGTTTACAGGTCACATTAAAGGTGGAAAAAGTTCTGAAATTATTTATCTTTGTCTCATTTTTTTACAGCACAGAAACCTGACATTTTAACAGGGGTGTGTAGACTTTTTATATCCACTATATTTATATACCGTGGAGGACAGATGTGATATGACTGACCACACAGTAACATATGCTTTAGTTGTGAAACCCAGCCATACTGTCGGGTCCTGGAGGTTTGAATTCTTATTAGTTATCCATTAACACATTTTACACCCCATTGGTTATATTTACACTGCAAAAAATATTTGCACTAATATGTGAACATTTTTATTATATAATCATACAATAAGTCTATTTACACTGTTAATTAGTTTTTACAAGGTTAGTGTAAGTTGAAACAATGGGTAAGGAATTACGTTTAAATTCAAAGTATTTACTTAAATAAACATGCACAGAACATACATAATAACATACCTCTAATAAATCTTACTCTATATTTATTTACAGTACTATATTTGTGGTTTAGTTTGCATGCATCGCTCGAGTTGGATCTTTTCTGATTTATACAGTAGAAGTACTTTCTAGTATTCTGTACCTGGACCGAATCAGTATACATATGAAAGTTGTGCGCTTATCGTACTATATAGTGTTAACGTATTTAATTTAAATTAGGATACAAATGACTATGGTGAACACACACTTATATGCATAATGGATGTGTGTCATCTATGTATCTTTCTACATGTACATACATTATCATACACAGATATATGTTCATATATATTACGTCTGATGACAGAGACATTTGTTTTTCCCACAGTCAATATTCACTTGTTAATTATTGTTTTTCAATAAGATTGTTTGCTGATAAGGTTCAGTTTTAAATGACACCAATAAAACACAACAATTTATCACAACACTCAATTCCCTGCCAGACAGACCGGTTCTCCTGACGTACGATTCAAAAATATAGTCTGTACTAACCTCTTCACTGCCTGTACAAAATTTCTACTTGCATCCATTATTTTTTTCTATTCCACAGCATCGTAACTTACATATAATAAATTAGTGTCTATTGATATATATATATATATATATATTATTTTTTTTTATTTCTAAAGACTTGTTGCTTAAAAGAGGTTGTTGTAAATTATTGATCACAGTGGTGGCCTGTTAAACCATGTTGCCTATTATCAGATTGTATGTACGGGAAATTGAAATCCATCCTCCATTTTCCTGTGACGCAATGCAGACTATGTCGGTTTCCATTGGCTCCATCTAAACCCGTAACTACAGGTTTGCTTAATTGATTAAGTTCAAGCCCGCAAATTGGACGGTAGACAAATGGTTTACGAGTTTCGTCTCCAGGTCATAGCTTGCAGCCATTTTAATTTAATAGCACTGTAACTTGGCCAAATTTCAAGCCTGCAGCTGTTGAGAGCTTCACGTTGGACTTACCAGGCTCTAATTTAATAGGGCTACAAGTCAGCTTCTTTTAGTTCACCAGTGGGGAGAGGGCCGCTTTGGACTTTAGCCTAAATACTATGATTCGAAGGGTTTCAGGATTTCCCTATGAATATAATCTATATATCTATCTATTTCCTTTTTGTACTTTATTTTATTAAGAAGTCCATAAAAAATCTGTTTTATGTCTAAAACCATCCAAATATTACCTGCATCAGTCTGTCCGCTATGGCTCATGAAGACACAGTACAGTCGTACTGGTTGTACAGTGTCTCATACTAGCCAATCAGTGACCATCTCTCAGCAACATGCACTTCAGAGTCTGTGTCTTCATGAGCAGCATGAGCTGTAAAGGGCAGACCCAAGCAGGTATGATCTGGATTATTTTAGGCAGAAACATACACAAGTACATTATATTCCGAGTGAAATCCAGAAACCTTCCATATCCCTTTAAACAAATGTTATAGCTAGGTTTATTTAATTAATTTTATCCTTCTCATTGGAATTCTGACAAAATTTATATTTCACTTACTTTGAATAAGTCAACAGACAAGCAATCTGGCAGCTTCTGGAATTGCCCACTTTGCACTTGTATGCTCCCATGAGTGCTGCCACCCATCACATGACTTGGCAAACCTGCGTTCTGGGAGCTAACAATAAGTTAAGGATACTCCTCCAGGGGAGGGAATTTACAGTCCCACAAGCTGGTTCTACAGGTTGCTAGTTTGTTGACGTCTTAGAAGTGAAGAATAAATAGTATATGAAAATCACAGAGAATAACATTAATTAAAGGAAATTGAAGGCATTTTTGATTTGAAAATGAAGCTCATCCAGCAGAATATATTGCTCGGGATGTATAATTGTTTTTGAGGGTTATCCCTGTCAGCCAATGGGCAGCAGTACAGCTGTATGACTCTTGTGTCTGCCAATGAGTTTAAAACATGCCCTTACAAATTTACATTCTATGAGCCTTTAACTAAATAGAGCTTAAAATGAGGATGTAGACTCACACTTATTCAAATACTTGTTAACATGAGCTACAGATTAACAGGGCCTATAGCAGGGCCTATAGCCCTCCATGCAAAAAAAATATTGATATCAAAGTTTGGCAATTAAATGAATGTACTGTGTTAGAATTTATGCAAGAAATGTTTTTTTGCGAATGACTGTACTCTACGATTGATTTACTGATTTAATGAGTTTTTGCCATTCTTTCATGTTCTAAGGTTGAGAGCTTTTATTATTATTGGCAGCTTTTATTATACAATCATGGTTTGGCCAAGCAAAATAAATGGGCCACTGAAGTCTCACATTTTACTAGAATTGATAAGCGAATTGTTTTTACCATGTTAAAAACCACAATCTTTAATTTAGATATGCAATAGTCATCACCTTCTTTTTTAACTTGGTTTGTCATCTTGGACAAATGTAAGGTTCCAGTTTAAGGTGTATTCCTTAGTAGGATCACTGAAACATTTTTCTGCATCCAAGGCCGCTACCAAGTTGACAAATAAAGAAGTGTCTCCCCCACTATAGCATAATTGCATATTAAATATATAAATGTACCCACGCACTGATATTCAAAAGTATTTCATGACTCACTCAGGCATCGCACATTTTAATAGCTACGTTTTTCCAAGAATATGTCCAGACACTGGCACAAAATCATGGAAACTGTTTAAGTTTATTGCCTAAAATGAATTATACCTAATTTATGATAGGACCCCCCTCCAATACACAGCACATGCAAGTTGGAAGGCTGTGAGTGCTATAAATATTGTGGCCAGAACATTATCAGCTTTCTTTCATAGTGAGATGTATTTTTACAGGTTTGGAAATTCCAATAATTGCCTTGAAAATTAATCTCTGGCGCCATTTTATTTTTGGATGTCAAAAACTGATAGTGTGTAATACATTTTGAAACGGTCTGAAATAATAACACAGTTTTAATACATTTATTTTAGTATCACTATAATAGTTGTGGATCTGCGGAGCTGTTCGTAACGCTTACAGTGTTGGTCAGGCTTTGCGAGCCGAGAGACGAGCCGGCGTCCCCAAGCCCACAGGACTTAGGCTGCAATGAGTGCCGAAGGCGCTCATTGCAGACCTCACGATGAGTGCCACAGGAGTTCATCGCCAGCAGCGCCGGCCTTTCTTATCCCCCTCTTCCTCTCTCTCATATGCCCCCCGGCCGCTGTTACGGGGCCGCAACTGCGAGGCCTGCGAGGCTTATGCTTTTCTCATCCCCCTCTACTTCTCTCTCATCTCCCCCTCTGCCGCCGTTATCGGCCGCAACCACGAGGCCCGCAGGCCTCTCTCATCCCCCTCCCTACTAACCACCTTGGGCCACACTACACCTACTCCTCCTCCCTCCCAACCCCCTTATCCTCTCTCCTTCCCCCCTCTCCAAAAACCTCTCTATCCCCTTGCCCCTCTCTCCTCTTCTTACCTTCTTACCCAGCTTCTGCTGCTGCAGCACGTCTTCTTGCTGTGACCATACCGGCATATGCTAATTATGTGACGTCACATGCTCGTCGAATCATAAGCACATGCCTGTTCCGGACACAGGAAGAAGACGCGCTGCAGCAGCAGGAGCTCAGCGGATCAAGGTAATAAGAGAGAAGAGAGGAGATAGGGAGGAAGGAGGGAGGATAAGGGGGAAAGGGAGAAGGAGGATGAGACACGAGTCCGAGGAGGGGGAAAAGGAGACACAAGGGAGGGAGAGAAGGAGGAAGAGGAGACACAAGGGAGGGTGGGGAGGAGGAAGAGAAGACACAAGGGAGGGAGGGGAGGGGGAAAAGGAGACACAAGGGAGGGAGAGGAGGGGAAAAAGGAGACACAAGTGAGGGAGAGGAGGGGAAAAAGGAGACACAAGGAAGGGAGAGGAGGGGGAAAAAGGAGACACAAGGGAGGGATGGGGGAAAGGGAGACACAAGGGAGGGAGAGGAGGGGAAAAAGGAGACACAAGGGAGGGGGAAAAAGGAGACACAAGGGAGGGAGAGGAGGGGAAAAAGGAGACACGAGGGAGAGGAGGGGGAAAAGGAAACACAAGGGAGGGAGATGTGGGAGAAAAAGAGACACAAGGGAGGGAGATGTGGGGGAAAAAGAGACACAAGGGAGGGAGAGGTGGGGAAAAAGAGACACAAGGGAGGGATGGGGGAAAGGGAGACACAAGGGAGGGAGAGGAGGGGAAAAAGGAGACACGAGGGAGAGGAGGGGGAAAAGGAGACACAAGGGAGGGAGATGTGGGAGAAAAAGAGACACAAGGGAGGGAGATGTGGGGGAAAAAGAGACACAAGGGAGGGAGAGGTGGGGAAAAAGAGACACAAGGGAGGGAGAGGTGGGGAAAAAGAGACACAAGGGAGGGAGAGGTGGGGAAAAAGAGACACAAGGGAGGGAGAGGTGGGGAAAAAGAGACACAAGGGAGGGAGAGGTGGGGAAAAAGAGACACAAGGGAGGGAGAGGTGGGGAAAAAGAGACACAAGGGAGGGAGAGGTGGGGAAAAAGGAGACACAAGAGACGGAGAGGTGGGGAAAAGGGAGACACAAGGGAGGGAGAAGTGGGGAAATAGGAGACACAAGGGAGGCAGAGTAGAGGGAAAAGGAGACACAAGGGAGGGAGGGGGGCATAAGACACAAGGGACGGAGAGGATTGGGGAAATGAGACACAAAGGAGGATGCAGATGAGTGCCGAAGGTGCTCACATTGTGTGGCAAACAGCATTGCCATGCTTAAAATTGTATTTTTGTCATTTTTGACAGGAAGTTTCCTATAATAATAATAATGTTGGTGAGGAGTCCAGTGGTAAAAAATGATGCAGACACACACACATTAACTGTATATAGTGGAACTAGCCCACTACAAGCAACCTACATAGAAATATAAACACCCGCTGAGACACAATTCATTAATGCCAAGAATATTTTCAAGGAAACATTTTTTGCTAGAAAATGATCATATGGTGACAACATAAAAATAGACATTAGACTTAAATGGCCAGTTACATATAAATGCAATTCAAATAATGTGTTACTGTACATGTAAAATAAATCAAGAGCCTTTAGTGCCAATTCTTTATGGGGCCCCATAAACCAGTGCATATAGTATCCCCTGAAGACAGTCCTGACTGAAGTATTTTTTTTACGTTTTATTTCCTTGTTATATCAATCCTGGGAGTCAAGGAGTTAATACATATCAGGCCACCGACATGGACTAGCACAATTTCTTCAATTATTTTAATTGATTTCTACATTGCTGGATTGCGAGTACGATAGCTTAAACTCCTAAAAACGAATTGATTGTAGTTTAAACTCCACGTTTTACGGACGTCATGATGACGGTCTCCTTTACTATTGGCTCTGTCTAAATTGTAACTTACGGGCTTGCTTAATCGATCATGATCATGCCCTGAAATGCTACGTACAGGTTCATGTTTGACGGTTTTAGCCTTCGGCCCTGTAATTGCGGGCTTGTTCAATTAAATATCTGTAACTGTTGCAAATTTCTAACCCGCAGATATGCGGCCTGTATGAAGGTAATTACAGGCTTGCAATTGAATGGGGACCTTAATCTATAGTACTACATGAATGTCAACAGCTTATTGTATAATGATTGCCCTACTCAGCAGAGCTCAACTATGAGGAAAACATTCACCAGACTTTCATTGCAGCTTACAGTGACACACATATACAGCACCTCATAAAAACCTTATCTGAGAAAATGAGTATAAGATTTTTTCCTTACAAGATCATCTGTAGTTTGTATGGTAACCAGCTGTGTCCTGTTTGGCAGGAATAGTAGTTTGAATTATGAGAACATTGTTATGTATGGTTATTTTATTAAGACATGTTATATAGGGAGAATGGCACCTCACATAATATATTCAAAGCTAAACTAGTCGGTGCAGTCATAATGTAATCACTTGGCAATGCTGTCAGTGTCTTCTTGAGAAGGAGACCATCTTCTGCCATATCTCATTATGAATCTTGGCTGAGAGAAGTCTTGCAACCAGAAAAAGTAGAACACACATCTCTGGCCATTTATTTAGTGAGACCTTCTTCTGTTCAATAAAAAAAGCTGGTTTACCATAAAGCAAGAACTAAAAGTCTAAAGTGAATTCAGTATTAAACAACACCAGATTGCAAGCTCTTCTACCATACCATGTATGAATTGGTTCCTATGTGTTGGGTGTCATGTATGTCTTGCCTCCACTGAGCAAGCCACTTGGAGAGACTTCTGCTAAAAAACTATATTCCCTCTCTTTGTCTTCATCTAGAGTCATTCATTGATTCAAAGCATGGACGAAAAAGAATAACATGTCTAGCTGGTATCACTAATATAGTTTCCGTAAGTGTGTAACGCTCCATACACGGAGCATGCGCACTTCGGAAAGTATCTAGGGCATAGAATGCTATGTATCTGCATGCGCATGCTCCTGCGCATTCGTGACAAAGCCGCACATACGCAGTCCTATCCAAAACTAGGAAAACTTCTACGTATTCTCGTGTACATGCACGTGAATATGTAGCTTCTGAGCGTGTGCGGCAAAGGAGGGAGTTGGGAGGAGAGACACAAGGGAGGGAGGGGTGGGACACAGGGGAGGGAGGAGGGTGAGAGAGACACATCAGAGGGGGAGGAAAGAGATAAAGGGAAGGGGGAAAGTGACACAGGGGAGGGAGAGGGGTGACAAAGCCGCACATACGCAGTCCTATGCAAAACTAGGCAAACTTCTACGTATTCTCGTGTACATGCACGTGAATATGTAGCTTCTGCGCGTGTGCGGAAAAGGAGGGAGTAGGGAGGAGAGACACAAGGGAGGGAGGGGTGAGACACAGGGGAGGGAGGAGGGTGGGAGAGACAAATCAGAGGGGGAGGAAAGAGATAAAGGGAAGGGGGAAAGTGACACAGGGGAGGGAGAGGGGTTAGAGAGACACAAGAGAGGAAGAGGGGGGAAAGAGACACAAGGGAGGGAGTGGGGGGAAAGAGACACAAGGGAGGGAGAGGGGGAAAGAGACACAGGGGAAGGACACAGGGGGAGGAAGAAGGGGGAGAGACATGGTAGAGGGGGAGGAGAGACACAGAAGAGGGGGAGGAAAGAGACACAGGGGAGGGAGAGGTGGAAAGAGACACAGGGGAGAGAGAGGGTGGGAAAGAGACACAGGGAGAGAGAGGGAGACAAGAGACACATCTAATAATATACAGTAATTTATGATGGGCAAACGACTAGTAGTTTATAATAATGATAAGACTAACAATTAAAAGTCCCTTTAACTATTATTTATCCAACTGGTTATGCTCTTCTTTGTCTTCTTCCAAAGAGAGAGTTAAAGGGGCACAGTATTACAATATGTGGAAATACATTGGAATTTTTTGATATTGAAGCTTTTTCAGCCGAGTTATATTAATTTTAAAGATTTTTCGATTGCTTCACGTTCTCCCTTTTGCATCTTCACTGCTAATGTTATGGGGCGCAGCCAATCAGAATGGAGATATATATTCGGTCTGTTGACTTAAGGTGCAACCCCTTTTTATCTCTGCTCTTGTCTCAAAATACTCTACCACCCACCCTCTTTATTCCCCTAATTACCTTCCTCTTTCCTCCTCTCATCACCTCTTCTCATTCCCATCTACAGGACTTTTCTCGTGCTGCTCCTACTCTGTGGAACCCCTTGCCTTGTTCCACTAGACTATATCCCTGCCTCAAGAACTCATTAAAAACTCATCTGTTCAAAGAAGCCTATCCATTCTTAATATCTACCACATCCAAACCCTTTAGATTGTAAGTCAGCAAGCTTTAATCATGCAGGGTGCTTTAGGGACAGCACTATACACGCTAAATTTTAAGTTTAAAGACAGGGCCCTCAACTTGTCTGCAGGGAAGCATTCTGTCTCCGAAAATCAGTCTTTAGGGCAAGGGTGTCCAAATTTGGTCCTGGGGGGGCCACACATGTGCCTGGAATTGATGATAACCCTGCTGTGCACATGTGAGTCAATCACTTATTCAGTCATCCTGATTGGCTCACCTGTGCACAGAAAGGATATATTCAAATCCAGGCCTGGGTGTGGCCCTCCAGGACTGAGTTTGGATACCCCTGCTCTAGGGAATGAGAGGCTCGGACAACCTCAATCAGTGTCATCACCACTGAGCTGGCAGGGTCTAACTGTCAGAGCTGTTAGTCACAGCCAGACCCACAGACACCAATGTACCACATAGTCTTTTGGCTGCTGGTGCTACACGCCACTGCTCATTACTAATGCAGGACACTGGAGGGTGACTATAAAGAGCATCAGAAGCCCATAAAAACACCAAGATATATGAGTGAAAGGCATACTTTAAAGAAAATATTGTAAGTGTATTTTTTACTTTATTCTCTCCGTTCTATCTGTTTCTAATGAGCAGCCTGGATTACTTCAGTGGCCCTTTAATTAATGGCCCTAGATAACGACAATGTGAAAGAGGTCCTTAATAGATCATTTGTACTTAAAATACCATACTTTCAAGTTCAATTATCTAATATTAATACAAACCATCTGCAATTATATTTATTTATATGTGAATGTTTACCAAGGAATTCAGAGGCTTGTTGACAATTATTATTACTGAATTGGACCCTTTCCCAGGCATTGGCCTTCCCACAATCCGGCCACTTCCAAAACAGGTCCTCTTTACAGCTACACACACTGCTACATTCATGGACACGGAGCTATGCAGGGAATAGGAAGTTAAAGATGCTTATACAATGTGTTGTTTATCAGAGGTATCAGGTGCAAGCCCAATCTGTATCACTGTTGAATGATGAATCTTTGCACATGCAATACAGAGTCTGTTCAGGAAGTAAACTTACTGGCAGAGCTCAAAGGAACAGTGTTGTCATCCGCAGAATTGCTTGAACTTCTTAAGCGCAGCTGCTCCTCATCACTAGAGTTTGTCACCGTCTCGGATAATGACGAATGGCTGGGGACTTCCTGGGAGAAATACTGAGACAGCTCTGCTTCCGAGCTTACAGACCCCTGCTGGGCACAATGGAGAGGATGGAGAGAGGGGGTCAGGCAATGGAGATATTTCTATCATTCATGGCAGGGACAATTCTAGAGTTTCCAAGACCAGGTGCAAGATAATATACAGGATCCTTTTTGTTTAGCAATCATATTAAACATGCTTCTTATTTCTGGTTACACATTTGAAACCACTAGTTAGCTTAGATTAAGACAAGTACATATCATTTTTATTATTATGCTAAATTTAATGCCAAAGAAGCATATTATATTTAACATATGATTTCCCCACTCTGGGTCGTATTAACCAACATACTCTGTGCACCTGCAAGAAACATCCCTGTTAATGTGCCAGCCCTGTTAATGTGCTATTATTTAGCTCACAGTCTTTATATTTTTTTAGCTTAGCAGAATTTGATTCAATCATTGACTACAAGTTTTTTTTATTGAGATTTGAAGTCACTTCTCCAGGATGAAGATCACTTTTTCTAACTTCTCATGAGATCTGGATTTCTATTCGGACCACAGAACAAAACTCTGCAACTGTAGACTAAGCGGCAACTATTTGTATTACATGTCTTGAAGAATTCTACAATGATTTGTTTTGTGTTACATAAAAGTTCTAAAAGTTCTATATTTCAACTTTAAAGAAGGCAATACGTGCCTATTGCTCAAAATTCTCATTATCATATCAATACTAAGAATCCCAATGACATAACTACACTTCATTATGTCAGACCAACATGGCTCCATGCACAGAGGTGTCTTTTTACTTTATCATATGTGTTGGTCAAGAGTCAACACGCTAAGAAAATATCCTTATTAAAAATTAGCTGTATTTTAAGGTATATGTCACAGACTAAATTTAAGACAGATGTGGGTGTCCCTCTAATGGACCATGAGAACCGGAAAGTTTCTTCTATGTCATTGTAATTACCACCTTTTATTACTTTTTAAAATAAATAGTTTACTCTTTTATCTATTTCTATAGCCAATAAGGTACAATCACTCCACTTTGTACCAACAGTGTAGGCAACCAGACGCTCTAATTCTTGTTCTGATTGATCTTACTCGACTGGCAGGTTCCAGGAAGCGTTTCATAGTCCAGCTCAGAGCGGACGATACATCTATTTGTTTTGGCTTCACAGTGGGAGATGGGCTCTTCAATTGGAAACCTGAGAAAAATCCAACATTGTATCTTTATTAAATAATAGTAACCATGGCAGGAAGAGATGTGTAATGGGATTTAGGAAACAAAGGTATAAACAAAATCCTTGAGAAGAGTGAGGTAGCTGTGAATGTCCAGTAACCTAGATGAATAATCAGAGTATTGCAGTATATAGTGATCCATTTTTATATTGGACAAACATTTTATTTAGTGTGACAAGCATTCAAGAGTTGCAAAACTCATCAAGGTATAACATGAAGATCGGAATATACAGAACGGGAATTCTAAGTAATAACAAATCCACATGGGACAGAAGACAGGCATTGTAAATAAAGAACACGGTCAATCAAGTGTGTGAGTTGTGTAAATCTATAAACAAGAATGGAGACAAGAGATAACAGGGTTATCTCTTCATGTGTGGATTGCCTTGTAAATATCCACATACAGATGTGCTCAAAAGTTTGCATACCCTGGTAGAAATGTGGAAATGTTGGCATTTATTTTGAAAATATGACTCATCATAGTTGTTTGGTTCCTTTTAAAATCATAACAGAAATCACCCAAATGGCCTTGATCAAAAGTTTACATACCCTTGAATGTTTGACCTTGTTACAGACACACAAGGTGACACACACAGATTAAAATGCCATTAAAGGTTAATTTCCCACACCTGTGGCTTTTTTAAATTGCAATTAGTGTCTGTGTATAAATGGTCAATCAGTTTGTTAGCTCTCAAGTGGATGCACTGAGCAGGCTAGATACTGAGCCATGGGGAGCAGAAAATAACGGAAAGACCTGTGTAACAAGCTAATGGAACTTCATAAAGATGGAAAAGAATATAAAAAGTTATCCAAAGCCTTGAAAATACCAGTCAGTACTGTTCAATCACTTATTAAGAAGTCGAAAATTCAAGATGTGTTTTGCCTGCTCACTCATGTTTTCTATAAAAAAGGTACATATATTCCCAATTTGCCAAAGGTATGCAAACTTTTGAGCACAACTGTATATTAATGAGCTGAAAAGCAACAATAGACCCGAGAAAAGCCAAATCAATATAGTATTATTTTATATATTTAGTATTAGATATATTTATTATGACAAATTGAGGCAAAGAACCTATGTGAGCCGGAGCAGAGATGTATCTCCAGTCTAGAGAAGAAAGTGTTAATAGAGATGCAGCTCAATCAGTGATTGCACCTGAAAACAGGCAGGAAAGGATTTAAGAAGCCTACAGTCCGAATGATGGTATGGAAGCAGGGACAGCTGAGAGAAAGATCTTGCTGCAGAAAAAGCTGCACCTGCTTTCAAGGACTGGATCTGAAGAAAAGGGAAGCTGTGACAAACACAAAATACTGAAGAAAGCTCCAGCAGCAAAGGTACCATTTAAAAAGACAGTAATATTTTACACCAGGGAGAAGTCTGTTTGTGAACAGCAAACAGCGCACACCAGAAAGTGTGTTATGGGTCCCTGGGGTGGGGCATTAGAAGAGAAAGCCAGGCCAGTGCCCCACCCATCTCCTTGCGAGGAATAATGCTGAAGGCAGCATTTGAAGAATACTGGAAAAGTATTTCTGAAACTGCACTGTGTACAAATAACTGGTTTCTGTTACCTGAGAGTTGAGAAGCGACTCTAGCACTAGCCAGGCCATTTCTGTAAGTGATTTACATAGATATTTATTTTGTGCTGGTGAATTAAGTGTTTACTTTTATGTTTTGGGGAGTTTTAAAAAATAAAATAAAACGACACTTGGACTCACAGCTGTTGGGTCCCCAAGGGCCACACTACCACCATATACCGTATTTATCGGCGTATAACACACACTTTTTCTCCCTGAAAATAGGGGGCAAATGATGTGTGTGTGTTATACGCTGATATTCCCTCCACCCTCCCCATCCTCAACCCTCCCTCCTCATTCTAAACCCCCCTCCTCAAGTGAGGGGGAGGTATTTAGGGGGGTTTAGGTTGAGGAGGGGGGCTTAGGTTGATGAGGGTTTTTTTTAGAATGAGGAGGGGGGGTTTAGAATGCGGAGGGGGGTTTAGAATGATGAGGGAGGTTGAGGAGGTGGGTTGAGGATAGGGGCGTTGAGGAAGGAGGATGAGGATGGGGGATTGAGGAGGGGGGATTGAGAAGGGGGTTGAAGAGGGAGGTTGAGGAAGGGGTTGTGGATAGGAAGGATGAGGAGGGAGGTTAAGAAAGGGGAGGGGGTTGAGGATGAGGAGGGAGGTTGAGGATGAGGAGGGGGTTGAGGATGAGGAGTGAGGTTGAGGAGTGGGGGTTGAGGTTGAGGAGGGGGGTTGAGGATAGGGGGGTTGAGGAAGGAGGATGAGGATGGGGGGTTGAGGAGGGGTTTGAGGATGGGGGTTTGAGGAGGGAGGATGAGGGAGGAAGGAGGTTGAGGAGGGGGTTGAGGATAGGGGGGTTGAGGAAGGAGGATGAGGATGGGGGGTTGAGGGGGGGTTAAGGATGGGGGGTTGAGGATAGGGGTTGAGGAGGGGGTTTGAGGAGGGAGGTTGAGGAGGGGGTTGAGGAGGGAGGATGAGGATGAGGAGGGGGTTGAGAATGAGGAGGGGGGTTGAGGATGAGGAGGGGGGTTGAGGATGAGGAGGGAGGTTGAGGCGGGGGTTGAGGATAGGGGGGTTGAGGACGGAGGATGAGGATGGGGGGGTGGAGGAGGGGGTTTGAGGACAGGGGGGTTGAGGAGGGAGGTTGAGGATGAGGAGGGAGGTTGAGGATTTTGCTTCAAAGTTCTTTATTTGAATTTTTTTTCCCCCTGAAATTTCCTTCTTAAAATGAGGTGCGTGTTATACGCCGATAAATACGGTACATCTTTTTTTTTATATACACACACATCATTTGATTAGACCTGTATAATAGGAATACAATATGTACACACATTCATTCATATAGAGTATTAATATATACATGTAACTGCCACCAAGCCCTGTAAATCATTGTAAATACAGTATGACAATATAGTAACTTCTGTCATGCAATATATTCATCTCCATTAAAGCATTTAAGACCTTCTAACAGCACAGAACACAAACAAGTAAAGAGATACAATTATATGCTGAATCCAGAAATGGAGCAACTGTATAGACGAATCAGATAAATCTGTAATAGAATATGCAATCTTGCATTTCTGCCAGCTAGGAGATTATATACTAAGACTATGGATTCTCATCTCAAATAATTTTAATGCTTTGTGGATAAATGGGTTTAGTCTTCACTTCCACCTCTATGCAATGTATCAGAGAATTATTTTTCCTTTCACAATACAGATGTCCAGGGTTTAGGCAACATTATTAAGCAATGCAATATTAAAATTGCATAAAAAAATCTTGATTACAATTAAAAATAAGTATTTTAAAATGACTTTTACAATAGTGTTTATTTCAATAATCACTGACAACATATTACACTTTTGTTGAGTAATGTATACACAAAAGTATATTCTACAGAAATATGTTGGAAAGTAGAACTGAACCTAGAGCGCCAACAACTGAAACTTGAGTTTTTTAACTTGATTAATCTGCTTATAAATTCTGGGAAAATGGGTTTATTTATATGGTTTGAGGGAAAAAAAAAAAAACATTTTAACTCAAGGATTTTGGGTGATGGTGTGTTTTCTATTTTTCTATTTGTTTTTATTTTATTTTTTTAGTTTTGATACATGGAAGACATTGATCTTTATCGATTTCTTCGTCAGTACCAAAGAGAATTTTCTTAATTTTGATAATGGCATTCAATACCAACTTCAACAAAGCTCCAGTTTTAGGAGAAACTTTAAACTTTAAGCAGGAAATCCTTTAATTCCTCAATTCTGTGTGAAGTTTACCCAAACAACAAGTTCCAATGATTGGGAGAAACAGGATCAGTTCCAAAATCGGCACCACTGTGTTTTAGGAAAACTTCATATCTTTATGAAATAAGAAACTAACAAGATTAGCAGTTATTTAGACCGTTTTTGAGAGTATTTATTTTAGGAGACTCCTTTTGTGTCATGGGTGTTTCCATCTTGGACTGCTAGTTTGGCTGTTGCCTAAGGGAGCTGAGATTTGCTCTGCTATTAGTTCTATTGTTAAGCGCCAATTTAGAGGTAGTCTTTCAGTAGAAGTGAACTGAAATATTTAAATTAAAGGTTCCTCTCTACTCCTTATAGGATTAAAGACAAAAGTCTGCTGTCCATAAAACAAAATTGAATATAATTGTAAAAAATTACAGGCTGTATTATTTTAAGTGTTTTAGGAAATTCAATGTGCCATATATACTGGAGTTCTTGGTAGATATGCTCCATGGCATAACATAGGGATGGACAGGTTTTCTAGATTGCCCATTAGTATATCTCTCCATATACTGTACTGAACAGTTGAAAGCACTCTGCCAAGTGCTTATATGTTGATCTACTACCAGCTATGACAACTATACAGAGTGGACACTTACCCAAGACATGAGAGGATCCCGGATCTTTGCTTTCACGATGGGTTGTACGACTAATTGCTTCATCCATGTCTTGCTCCGACACCTGTACAGACAATATAACAAAATGATATTAAAGCATAGTCCATAAACCTAGGCAGCAGATTTCTGCGTCCTCTACATATCAAAATGGAAAACATTGTGAATAAATCGGATGATCTCCTAAATGGGCTTTACTTGTTCTTTTTCTGGATCCTACTCTGTCCTTAAATAATACTGAGGCAGCACATTCTTCTACTTTTGAGAACAAAGAATCCAAACAGCAGTGGCAGAGAATTCATTCATTTGTGCCATATCAGCCAGCTTTGCCGTTTGTCCGAGACACGCAGAACAGGCTTCAAGTCATAAGGAAAGTTGAAGGAAATGATGGTCCCAAGAACATTGTACAACATGCTACATTCTATTGTGGATTGTCTGTACTTAATCATTGGAGTGTAGTACCTGGTTATAGGATTAGGTTTTAAACACACTTTTCTTTTCTAAAATATACATATCTCCGCACGCAAATTGAGGCACCCTTCCATATCCTTAAAGGGACTCTGTCAACCCAACAGGAACTGGCTCTATGTTGTACTAGTGGTTTTCTCTACAGTAAGTAATTTCTGAAATATTTAGAAAAATATTTAGAATTGATTTTGCACCTCCTGTATGCTAATGTGTGGCTCAGAGTGCTTGATATGTTTGGAAAGGCATCTAACTGCCAGATAACATTGCAAGTCTTTAATTTGGACACTACAGCGACAGACAAAAAGACCGTAACCATAATAAACAACCAAAGCAGCTAATTAATATGCATAGAAATACAGCAACAACAACATGTACTTTTCCAGGACTGATTCACTTAAAAAAATGGATAACAATTCATATAGCCAGTGTTTCATACCCTTAAAAAATAATTTTTGGGGGAAGGAGTTTTCTTTAATGTGCTTCAACGGGCCTAGACCGTATTATAAATACTTCACTGAGAGGAGGAAGACTGGAAAATGCAAGAGGATGTAGATAGGTGTGGCAGGAAGATATGAGACTGCCCCTTAAGTGTCAAATTTATAGTATGCACTTTTAAAAAAGTTGACCTGATAATGGTCAAATTGATTTTACCATTTAACATAAATTACGGCCTTTTATTTTTAACTATTGTATTCAACTTTTGCATTAATTATGCAAAAAGCAAGGAGTGGGAAGAACTGTGGATTCACTTAAGATCTGTATTCTTTTGTGTTGGAAATTGCATATTCAAATATTCACTTGGTCTTAGAACTCAATGGAAGAGTAACCCCCAATAGCATAATTGCCCCTTCAAGCTACTCAAAAACAGATTCAGAGGTGCTCAGTCTAAGAATGAACAACGCCTAAATAGGTCTGTTACCTACTCAGAGAGCAGCCTCTCTTAGCTCACTTGTGTCCTTCACAAGGAGAAATATCTGGTAGTATATCAGTCTGGTCTCACTCACTAGAGTGATCCAGCCCCAAAATACCAGGCAATTTTACCCTGAACAGGAGAAACCGAAAACCCCAGATGTACGTTGCAGCCTCTTGGGCCTCGTCTGTGAGGTGTAGCTGCACGTCTGCAGCCCCCTATCACCCATAAGGGGGGGGGAATACAATTAGGTAAAGGGAACATGGATGATATGTAACAAAGAGATTGCAGGGAGATGGAAAATAGATAAAGATGAAGTGAAAGGGAGAACGGAGGTAGGTAAAAGTATAAAAGGGGCGATAAAATGGAGAAAAGAAGAATGCATAGAGGAGAAGGAGAAGAAAGAAGCAGGTGAATGTGAGGGGTGGAATCTAGTACACAAAAGTGAATAAAAGGGGACATATTAAGCAAAAAAAAAGGGATTGTGGGAGGATAAAATACAGAAGGCTAAAGGGAAAGTGGCAGGTGAGGAGTGGAAAGAGAAATAGAAGTACAAGGGTTTCCTAAAACAATTGTACATATACATATTTAAATATATATATCTATATCTATATATATATCTATATATATATATATATATATATATATATATATATATATATATATTTGCATGCTAATTTGGTTAATACCTTAGTCTACAGGCAGGTTAGGCTAATGTACAGATTCCCAGTACCAAACAACATGTTATATTTAAAAGTAACTAATAAGTGTGTTTCCTACTGAATTTTTACTTTCAAACAAAATTTTGCGCCTAATCACAAGCAGTGAGCGCTCTTATTATTCAAATAAAACAACACAGATGCTGGATCCGTTAGTGGAGAATTTTATATTGCATCTTTATTTCATTAATATGCAGACAAAGGCTTTCAGTGTTTCTTTATTTAATGGAATAAAAATAAAAAAAGCAGTTTTCAGTAAAGCAGTGGTATGCTGGCCACACACATCATTATCAGTGACCACATATCTTACAACTAAGGCATAAAGCACTCAGAATTGAGGGTGATTATTACTCTGCGTGCATTTTACTCCTTCGTGTGAAAGCATTGAATGAAGCACAAATAATGAAATACTCCTAGGGAACTAGACAGATGCCACATAAAGGGACACAGCAATCATCACCATCAAATAGGACATTACAAACATTTTTTTTTTTCTGAATTTTAAATGGATGCATATTTCACTGTATTATAAGCGGTTTTATACAACTGAGAAAAACAAGAAAAAGCACATAATCATTTTGACTGTAGGTCTCTTAAATCCCTTCCAGCTTGATTTCAGGGGCAATTACTGATTGTTCTGAATCTCAAATAACACTTACTGCACTAGAATGAACATATGGCTTTGCTCAGCCTCACAGATTCCTTGCCTCACTGTCTCAGTTTGTTTCTTCTACAGCTTCTATATAGACCTAGAATTACAGATTCCCTGCAAATGCCCATATATTATTATTATTATTATTGTTATTTGTAACGCGCCAACATATTCCGTAGCACAATACATACGTTGTGATCAAGGCAAAACAATATTAACACATTACAAAGGATGGAGGGCCTTGTCTTTGAACTTAGAATCCAGAGTCCATAGTGCTTTCCCCAAAGCACATTTCAAGATTGAAAACTCTCAAACTTACAATACGAACATGTATTATTGGAGTAAATATAGCAAATAAGCATTCAGAACGAGGTTGTAATTTAAGGTACATTCAGGAGCTGAGCGTTTACAGCTTTTTTTTTTTTTTCTCCAAATGCTCAAAATATCTGCCAGTGCTGCTCAACTATGGATAAAATATAATTAAGATAATTAGACACTTTAAGGGCTTTCAAAAAAAATCTAAAATAGTGAGAAGATCCTCAAATGAAAATACAAGCATCTATCCGTTACAGTGTTTGTATGGTGACCAGCAGCACAGCCCCACTATTATAAAGAATATTTTAGTGTTATACAGTGAAGTATTGTTTCCTTAATCTCCTGTGGTTAGAAACACTGGCCTCTGGATACAGACGTGTAAACCACCTAAACCAATAAAGAGAAACAGAAGTGCCACATTTCCTATGATGCTTTTAAAAGATGTAAATACTACAAAAGGCTTTTCTTTTATACACAAACATTTAGTGAAATGGCAGTCTGAAAAAAAGGCAGCTTTTTGAAAATGTTAGATCAATCACATAAAACCTTTCCACATTGGATCATCCCATATCCATTGAAAAATAAAGTAATTGGAAACATATATATATTTTTTCTTCTATTTGTGTACACCAGCGTGTAAGTTAAACACACAATTTACAACCAAGGGAGGTAAACTCCCCCCAAAAATAGTTTTATTCTGAAGAAGATTTTTTTAACCATATCCAGACTCCGAATAAGCAACCAATGGGAATTGCTTGAAAAATGGGGGGTTCCTGTGCTGTGGGTGATGATAGTTTGAGTCCAACATCACTCCTTGTCTAAAGTCAACTAGCTTTAAGAATACAAACAGTATGTACCCTGAGACACACATAGTGCAAGTACCTGTATTTATATTCTCACATTCTCATATATATATATATATATATATATATATATATATACATACAGTATCTCACAAAAGTGAGTACACCCCTCACATTTTGTAAATATTTGATTATATCTTTTCATGTGACAACATTGAAGAAATGACACTCTGCTACAGTGTAAAGTAGTAACTGTACACCCTGTATAACAGTGTAAATTTTAGTGCTACTGGCACTGGGGAGCTACAGTTTATTGAGGAAACCATGAATGCCAACATGTACTGTGACGTACTGAAGCAGAGCATGATCCCCTTCCTTCGGAGACTGAGCCGCAGGGCAGTATTCCAACATGATAATGACCCCAAACACAGCTCCAAGACGACCAGTGCCTTGCTAAAGAAGCTGAAGGTAAAGGTGATGGACTGGCCAAGCATGTCTCCAGACCTAAACCCTATTGAGCATATGTGGGGCATCCTCAAATGGAAGGTGCGGGAGTGCAAGGTCTCTAACATCGACCAGCACCATTATGTCATTAGAGTGGAAGAGGACTCCAGTGGCAACCTGTGAAGCTCTGGTGAACTCCATGCCCATGAGGGTTAAGGCAGTGCTGGAAAATAATGGTGGCCACACAAAATATTGTTTTTGTGGGCCCAATTAGAACATTTCCACTTAAAGGTATACTCACTTTTGTTGTCAACAGTTTAGACATTAATGGCTGTGTGTTGAGTTATTTTGAGGGGACAGCAAATTTACACTGTTATACAGGCTGTACACTTACTACTTTACTTTGTAGCAAAGAGTCATTTCTACACGTGTTGTCACATAAAAAGATATAATATTAATATATTTACAAAAAAAAACTGCTTCCAGCTCAAAATTCCAAGAAAAACAGTTATTACACTGCATTCATGGAGCCGGATCTCAGCTTGTGTTGTGGACTTTATGATTAGGTAGTTCACCACAACTACCTGATCATGAAGTCCACAACACAGGCTGAGATCCCGCTCCATGCTGATGATAGCCAGTAAGCTTGAAACAGCTGTACATGGATAGGATACTCAGCTTGTGTAAATTCCAGCCTTAGCTTTGCAGAAAAGCTGGTTAATGCAGTGGCCATAAGCTTAAAGGAAGCCATGTTTGAGGCATTTGTGGGCACATTTGCATGTCCCAGCTCAGCTTCCCAGAATGCAGTGTAATAACTGTTTTTCTCGGAATTCTGAGCTGGAAGCAGGTTTTCTTAACTTGTTTTAGACATTGAAATGTGAACACAGACGTACTTTTTATTTACTGTACTGCTGTACGGTGGAGGGCTTCTATCGTTCTTTTGCCCATCATATTATAAACGATTGTTGTATAATTTAATAAAGAAAACAGAAGGTCTTTTTGAGATTTGACACCACTAATCACATAAGTAAACTCCTCGTTTTCCCAATAATCTTTGATATATACGCACATGTCCATCATTGAGTTATGTACCCTGCAATGCTTCTCCCAGTACAGAATCCGCTAAATGATATAATAATTTAGAGGAAGCCATGCACTAAAGCAAAATAAAACATCTTAAGGTATTGTCTGCGAAGAGCAGTTTCAACATGAATTCTGTTTCTTTTTTCAAATTTCAGTATATCAATTTCTCTGTTTTGTTAGATGACTTTATCTGGAAAAAATGCATTACATAGTTCATTTAACTGGTCTAAAGATGGGCACAGAAGAAACCTTACAGACATGCAGAAATATACTCACGCTTGCAAAAGCAAAATACATTTCTTGCATTCCAAAGAAAGTCATAAGTGTAGTATCCAGTTACTATGCATATTGATTAGAAACTGCTTTTTTGGCAAGTGAAATGCGTCTAGTAATATATAACTTCATTAGGGAATATTCACTGGAACTTCAGCGAGATTTAGTTAGAATTGCTTCCATATTATGGAAAAATATAATAAAAGCAGCATTCAACGAATGGAATCATTCATGATAGGGAGAAAATGATCTGTTAAAGACTTTAATGCAATATTATAAACTAATAATGAACATCTTAAATGCAATCTTGTAACCTAAGTCCATATACAAGAAATATATATATATATATATATATATATATATATATATATATATACATATATATATATATATATATATATAAAATGTTGCATAAAATGTAAACTTCTATTTCCTTGCTAATGGTCTGTCTTATATTCTCATCTGAAGCAAATGAACAAACCAAACGCACCTTTGGATTTGGGTGGCGGCTGATGATAAGGCTTACAGGTCCCGGGCCACACTCACTCAAGATGGCGTACGCCTCACTTAGCGCAGCATGGCGGAGACTCACAGAGTCAGCTTCCAGTATCTGGTCACCCCGGCTAAAATAAAGTAAAGCCCCACAATTACATGAATGAAGCATTCTCATAAAGGGTCAGTGTTATTCTTATACAATAGGGTTTTATTTGTTTATTTGTCACTGATAAACAATGAAAACATATGTGTGATCTTTCCTATAATCCGCTTGCCACTTTGTGGTTAGGGTTAGCAGCACATAACTGGAAATGTCCTCTAACCCTAACAACAAAGTGGAGTGCAGATAACAGGAAATGTCTTACTTCAGAAGTATAGAATACAATGCAGCTTTTAAAACTGATATTTTAAATTAGCGTTGTAGCTTCCAACAGATTTGCTTCTCTCCATCCCCTTTTAGAAGTAAAGTATCTGTATAGAGGGTTTTGCAACATTTTGCGTGACTGTTATATGCTTGCCTATAATGCATGGAAGGAGACAAAAAAACTTAACAACAAAACAGATAAAGATTCCTATGAGGAAAGACATACTGGGCAGATTGTCTCCCACCTACTTTACACCTGATGGGGGCGGAGAGAAGTAGATCTGCAAAAAATCTAAGGGCCTCATTCTATTACGGCCGCAGCCGCTGCGGGGCCGCAAGGACCGGCCGCAAGCTTTACGGCTATTCTATTCCCCTCCGGCCGGGGACTCCGACAGGCTTGCGGCCGGCGCCTTGCTATCCCTTGCGGCCGATCGCGCCGGAGGAAAGCCTTTGATCTAAAACGGCCGCAAGGAAATCGGCCGTAAGAAAAGCCTGGTTGCGATTCTATTGCTCCGGGAACCCTTTCTGCAAGGCTAAAAACGAGCCGCAGCTTACTTGCAGCAAACAGGTCCCGCTAGCACCAATTAAGCACATAAAATAGCTCAAATAAAGCCATCCTGCACTTTGCAGAGTCTATAAAGTGATATTCGGTGTTAGAAAAAATAGCACATAATTACCCTATACTCAAATCCGTAAAATATTTTATTTTTAATATCCGTAAAATATCCATGTAAAAAGTCCATAGGGCTTGGAGCACCTCAGACCCGCCCACGCCGCAGCCGGAAAATAAACAGTTAATTTGAACTTGGGTTTGGGCAGATGTGCAAGCTTGAGAGTGGGTTCCTTTTAATCTTCATGTCCCCCAATATGATCCCTAGCATTTACAGAGCTGTACAGTGCGGGCTTGAATTTATTTTTCACTTTTAATATTTCTGAGCTTACGGCCGGTTTCAAGATATGCGGCCGGCCGTAAAAGGAGATCCTTGCGGGGCCGTATAATAGAATCGCGAGTTAACAGAACCCCCGCAAGGAATCGCAGCCTTACGGCCGATTTACGGCCGGTAATAGAATGAGGCCCTAATACATTAATATTCAAATTTAAGTTCTAAAACTAATAATATTTGTTTCCTTAAAATACAGATTTAATTGCTAAACATTTTTATATAAATATTGTGCACTACAGTTGTCCTTTAATGTTTGTATTAACATTTTAATATTACAGTCATAAATGTGTCATTACATTAAATAGAGCATGCATACAAGTACAGCGGAGATAGTCGATTGCTACCTTGTCGTGGTGAAGGGGCTTGTGTACTTCAATGAAGCTATGAGCTATACCATGTAGGGTCAGCCAAGATGGGCAGGTCATGGCAGAGAGGTCAGACAAATTGTGATTCATTGGAGAAGGAACTGGCAACCCACTCCAGTATCTTTGCTAAGAAAACTTTATGGACAGGCACAACCAGAGCCATAACCATATGACACCAGAAGATGAGCCCCTCAGGTCAGAAGGTGCCTACCACATTACTGAGGAAGATCAGAGGGCAAGTACAAGTAACACCAGATCTAATGAAGTGTTTGGGCCAAAGCCAAAAGGACACCCAGCTGTGGATGTGTCTGAAGGGGAAAGGAAAGTCCCCTGCTGCAAAGAATAATTCAGAATAAGATCCTGGAATGTTAGAACTATGAACCAAGGCAAACTAGATGTGGTCAAGAATGAGATGACAAGGTTGAACATTGATATCCTGGGAATTGGTGGACTCGAATAAGACATTTCACATCAGACAACCACCAGATCTTCTACTGAATCCCGCAGAAGAAATAAGGTAGCCATCCTAGTCAACCAAAGAGTGGCCAAAGCAGTACTTGGTTAGAACCCAATAAATGACAGAATGATTTCAATTTGAATTCAAGACAAGCCATTTAACATCACAGTGATCCAAGTCTATGCACCAGCTATGGATGCTGAGGAGGCTGAAGTTGTCCAGTTCTACAAAGACATTGAACACGTCATAGATATAACCCTGAGAAAATATGTTACTATCATCATAGGAGATTGGAATACTAAAGTAGGGAGCCAAAAGACACCTGGAATAACTGGCAAATTTGGCCTTGCAGTACAAAATGAAGCAGGTCAGAGATTAGAAGAATTTTGTGAAAATAATTCTTTGGTCATAGCAAACACCCTCTTCCAACAGCCTCCGAGACGACTCTACACATGGACATCACCAGATGGACAACGTAGAAATCACATTGACTATATACTTTGCAGCCAATGGAGGAGCTCTATACAGTCAGCAAAACAAGACCTGGAGCTGACTGCGGCTCAGACCATGAGCTTCTTATTGCAAAGTTGAAAATTAAACTGGAGAAAAGAGGGAAAACCATCAGACCAAGTAGATACAAAATAAATAATATCCCTTGTGAATATGCAGTGGAAGTAATCAATTTAAGAGACTAGACATGGAAAATAGAAGGCCTGAAGAACTTTGGACCAAAGTTTGCAACATTATCCAGGAAACAGCAACAAAGAATATCCCTAAAAGGAAGAAAAGTAAGAAGTCAAACTGGCTGTCTGATGAGGCTTTGAAAGTAGCCCAGGAAAGAAGGAAAGCGAAAGGTAGTGGAGATAAGAAAAGATTTGTCCAACTGAATGCAGAATTCCAGAGGATAGCAAGAAGAGACAAGGAGACATTCTACAATGAGCGATGTAAAGAGATTGAAGATAACAGAATGGGTAAACCTAGAGATCTCTTAAAGAAAATTGGAAACCTAAAAGGCAACTTTTATGCCAAAGTGAGTGTGATAAAAAGACAAAAATGGTAGGGACTTAACAGAAGAAGATCAGATAAAGAAGAGGTGGCAGGAATACACTGAAGATGTATACAGGAAGGATCTTAACAGCAGTGATGACCTCAATAATTTGGCCAATGAGATGGATAAATGAGGTCAATGAAGCAAAGATCATGAACTTGATGGAGCTCAGAGGGACAGTGACAAAGAGGCACCTGGCGTGTTATATAGAGTCACGGAGAGTCGGACACAACTAAACAACAACAACAAAGTGGATAAAATATATCTAAATTCAGAAAAAAATAATTTGGATTTACTGAACACAAAATACAAAGAGAAAAACGGTCAGATATTTTAATACTAACAGACAGCCTGGTTTGGGCAAGCAGTTTTTATCTGTACATCGTGTGTTTGAAGTGATCTAATGAGGCTGCTTTGTGACTGAGGGGCATATTCTATTTCTGCAGAGCCCCTGGGGCAGCGCCCAGACAAGAGGCATCCCTGACAGTAACAGGGATTGCAGAGAAGCTCCACACATCTAATGAACTACAAGACTAAAGATAAGGAGATGTGAAAAGGATAGAACCAAGAAAACAGGTTAAGGTGTAAGAAAAAGTAGATCCATTACACCAGGCATTAGTTACAGTTATTATGTTATTCTAAAGAGCCTTTCTTTCAAGATGAAGGTATGTCTGTGTACATTTGTGCACAGGCTCAAAAGAACAACAAAGGAATTAGGAACCCACAGTGCTGTGGAATAATACGTACGCTCTTCCTGATTTCCTGTATTATTTCATTAATTGTCACACTAAATGTTTTCATATATTTGCTCTAATATTAAATACACTAGTAACTTGTTGGTTATAAATTACATTATCATATGTTATGTTCTCTCTCTCTCTTCACCCTCTATTTCTCTGTGCCCTCACTCTCCCTGTGTGCCCTCTCTCCCTCCCTCCTTCTCTTTCTACCTCTCCCCATTACCCTCTCTCCCTCTCTCAAATTTAATGCAACTCCCTCCCTCCCTCCTTTCTCTCCACCTCTCTCTCTCGCTCTCTCTCTCTCCCCCTCATTTCTCTCCCCCCCCCCCCATTTCTCTCTCTCTCTCCCTCTCTGCCTCCCTCCCTCCCTCCCTCTCGGCCTTCCTCGAATCAGATGCAGCTGCGAATGTGCGACTCCATCACGTATGCACAGTTGCTACAGCATGAAGAGAGCGCAACTGCTATTTAGCGGTAGTAGCTTTAGCAAAAGTAACGCCTTGGTCCAACGCACCTCACAGGCGTTACTCCCAAGCTCAAAACTATTATAGTGGATACAGATAAAGGGAACCTGAGCAAACAAATAACACATACTTTATTACTTTATTTAATGAACAAAGTTATACAAGATCAGCGTCAGCTGATTGAACGCGGCCTGGCTTGATTACAGCCAGCTCTGCTCAATATAAATATCACTTATTTTAACCTTTATATTTGATCTAAATATAAATAATTCACTGTGACAAATATTTAATAAAGAAAAGAATCAGAAAGGGGCAAATACTTTCACTGTACCTAGTGAATGTAATCCATTATATTGTTTACTTAGATACCTTTTCTGCATTAAACAAAATTATTAGATCAACAAGCGTATCCATTCTAAGGTGTACCGATTATCTTAATATATGGGGGGTGGTGGTCAGATTATGAGAATCACTGACTACACCCTTTCTGGATCAACTGGGGCACTGTGTCTAATATGAGGGGGAGAAAAGTTCATAAGCAAAGCTTACCTGTTGAGACAAAATCTCGTCATTCTGAAATACTTGCTTTTCCTGCACAATATACTACTCTTTTTTTTTCTAAGACCGCTGTAATAGTTCAACTTTTATAACTTGTAAGTAGTAGAAATTAGTAGACGATCCACAACAAAATGTGGCAAGTTCTTATAGAGATTGGGGTACCAAACCATCTTATCTGTCACCTGAGGAATCTGTACCAAGATCCAACGTCAGAACCGAACATGGGACAACAGAATGGTTCAAGATCAGGAAAGTAGTGCCACAAGGTTGTATATTGTCACCTTATTTATTTAACTTATATGTAGAGTACATCATGCGTAAGGCTGGACTGGATGATTTCAAAGCCGGAATCAATATTGCTGGAAGGAATATCAACAAATTCAGATACGCTGATGATACTACTCTGATGGCTGAAAGTGAGGAGGAACTAAAAGACCCAGTGATGACGGTGAAAAAAGATATTCCAGAAGTTGGCCTGCTGCTCAACGTTAAAAAGACAAAGATCATGGCAAAAGGCAATCACAGTTTTTGGCAAATAGATTGGAAGAAGTGGAGGCAGTGACAGATGTTATTTTCCTGGGATCTAAGATCTCTTTAGACTGCAGCCATGAAATTAAAACCAAAGTGCAGCACAATCAAACTGCACGGATCCTTACAACTTAAAGGTTATAAAATCTGGTACTCTAAGAGAAATCTTGTGTGTAGGTAGCTATGGCAATAAGTTTTAGTCCAAGGTGCATTGTTGCATTATTTGTACCCAAACAGCAGATGGTTTGCACATGGTATTTCAGGTTTCATTTCATGGCATTTCAAGTTTCATAATATTTGGCTTTAATAAAATGCCAAATAATGTTGAGGTTTCCGAATCCTTTTAATGCAATAAATATACTTAAATAGGACATAGGAAAATACGCATATCAGACCCCTAAACGCTAACTGATTGACGTGTAACCTCCATGTTTTACTGATGTAATGATGGCAGTCTAATTTTCTATTGGCTGTTTTTAAATCAGGAGTTACGGCCTTGCTTAATTGATAACTATCACGCTCTGAAATGCTACATACGATTTTATGGTTATGGTTTCGGCTTTCGTCTCGTAAATTGAGGGCTTGTTCAATTGAATCGCTCTTTAAGTGTAGGTTTGCAAGTTTTCAATCTTGTGTCCGTGCCTTGGAAACAAGCACTACGTACATTTGATTCTAAGCTCAAAAACAGGGCCTTCCGTTCTTTATAAGGTGTTAAGTTGATTTTTTGCCATGTACTAAACCCCTGTACAGCGCTGCGAGATATAAATAAAGATAATAATAATTGTAGCAAATCTCAAGCCCACAGACATACGGCCTGTACAATGCAATCTGCGGGCTTGATATTGAATAAGGCCCCCAGTTATTAGAGAAATTAAAGTATAGATATAAATAAAAAGAAATAATTTTGAATAGTGGAAATATTAGATATTAGCTTGAAACAAGGGTATCTAGGGTATGCATTGCCTGTGTGTGGTGGTGGTGGGGGTGGGGGGCTAGAAGCAGAAAGAGCCTACCCAGCTTATTAAATCAAATGTTTAAAAATATGTAATTATTATTATTTACACCAACTGGGCTTGCACTTTCACTCCACATTTTAACAACCTCTAATTTTGGATATTTCCTGTTATCTGACCCCCACCTGATGGTTGCTGTGCATGCCGCTATTTTATTATATGTTTTATGCTACTACACTAACCATAACACCAAACCGCCAACAACAAAGTGAACAATGGAGCGGGCAGCAGCGTGGTGGGCATATAACAGAAAAGGTCAAATCCAATTACCGGTATATATATTTGTGTCTACTTTTAAATAACTTTGACCATTGGTGTGTCCCATTAAAATTACACATACATTGTGTAACAGACCTGTTTAAGTTTGCACTGATTACATCGTCACACTTCATATTTATTATTTTTTCTAAATATGAACAAGTCACTTTATCCTGTGTAGATAGATTTTTGCCAATACCTCCCTATATCTGAACACTATTATAACCAAACATACTGTTACTAAAATATATATTGCATAGTGAGACTTGATATTATTATATACATAAAACCAATTTAAGATTTCTGAGTAGTGGGAAAAACACTAGAAAATGAATTTCAGTCTCTCACTTAAAGAAGAAAAACAAACACTATGACTGTGAAGTGATTGCAACAGTGCACACTGCAAAATGTCATTATACAGAGACATCTGGAACTATTCACAGCAGATAGATCATCTAGAGCCGCCTTAAAGGATTTCCCGTGTTTATTAAAACCATATTTTCTCAAACAGTGGCCTTTCACAAGAACTGTTTATTTAATCTTATATGACTTTCTTGTAATGCTAAACAAAAGTGAAAAGTAAATATCAGTTTAACTTCAGGAGACCAAATCAAAAAAGGCTTTAAATCATCAGTATCTCCCAGAAAAAGATCAAATCCATGCATGGGACATGAAAGGGTACTTTATGAATGCCAACCATATGTAGGTAGTGGGGTGTGTTTATCAAAGAGAGCTAAAAGGGGAAAGTTTAAGGGCCAGTGTGTAAGCGCCAGATAAAAGGCGGTGGGTTTGGATTTCACTATAGTTGTATTTATTTAATATATATGTTACCAGTCTGTCTCCACCTCCCTCTCTCTCTTCCTCCTCTCTCTCTTTCTCTAACCCACCCCACCTTGTTTGTTTGCCTGAAAGCAATTTAATTTTTCAGTAGTTGTGACTTATCTCCGCCTATTTCTCTGCGGTGTGTATGTGTGACCATGACCCCACCTGATGTCATCAGTCTTTTTCCCCAAACAATGGTTAATTAATAAGAGGAAAGTCTCAATTCCTGAATAACTAACAACTTCAACGGCTTCCAGGCAAACATTGGGATGTATGTGACAGGAGGAAGGTGGGGACAGACACATGGATTTATTGTTGACTTGCGTTGCATTAACATGAGATACTTACACTGACCCTTTACTAATTCCACTTCTTATATTAAATGGGTATGGAACTTAACTTTTGTATCAGGTTAAAAATAGCATGTTTTAAAAATTACAAACATTTTTGGGCATGAAAAACATTAAAGGACTGAAGTGAACAGTTATTTTCTTATACAAGGTCATAGGTTCCTAATTGGAGTTTGTTTTATAGGCATGATGACCTACTCATAGAGCAGCACTCATCTCGTTCCCTTGTGGTCTTCACAGGGAATAAATAATTTTCCCCTGAACAGCAAACCTATTTATCGTACATTTTGGCTTTTCGAGTCTCGTCATAAAAAGCTTCCGATGTCAAATTGAGCAAGTAGTCCATGTCCTGAGCGCACTATGAGCCCTGATTCTTTTCTGCTGTGTCCTTGTAAACTAAGAAGGTTTACATAAGACATTATGAAAGTACTAGCAGTTTTAGCTGCCACATTCCTATTGTGCAGATAGAACCTCCCTGTATTCAAGGTCTCCTCCCAGATGAGCAGCAGAAAACACAATGATATATTAGATAGGTTGTGTTATTTTATATATTCTATAAACACTTTGTCTTTTTTTTAAATGTATTCTTTTATAAATAGTACATTCTAAATACAGGACAACTGCCACCCTTTAAGTATGTAACAAATGCTTAGTCAAACAGCTGTATGTTATCTGATTGGCTGACATTATCGGCTCATTTTCTTCTGTTAATGTATATTGGCTGCCAAATCAAAACAATAATACTCATTTTTAAATTATGGTATGTATATTTTAAAAAAGCAGGAGTGTAGGACTTGTACCTACACTCAAGTTTATACCCACCTTAGACGTCCATCCATCTTGGCCACAGATCCAGGGGCGAGGCTGTGGATATAAATTCCTGGGGAACTCTTTTCAAGGGTAAGGCAGCAGACACCGATTCCTAAACCAACACAAGGTTCTGCAAGAGGAACATAAAGTGGAAATATTTTTACTTTTTGGTTCACAAGATCATTATTATCATTTATTTATAACGCGCCAACATATTCCGCAGCGCAATACAGGGGTTAGATACAAGTATAAACAATACCCCACAATGAAAAATAATGGAAGACCGTGTTATTGAGCTTTCAATCAGATATACTTCAGATATATTTTCCTAAAGCACCTCACAAGATTGAAACTCGCAAACTTACATTTCTAAAGAGTGTGGGTGAGGTACAGGAGAGTGATAGATGCATGGTGAATGAAGAGGTTAAATATGATAGGCTTTTTTGAATAAATGTGTTCTTGAAGAGATTTTGAAGGATTTGAGGCAGGAAGATAGTCTGGTGGAGCGAGGTAAGGAGTTCCAAAGAATACGGGCAGCACAAGAAAAGTCTTGAAGACAGGAATGAGAGGAGGTGATGAGAGGGGAGGAGAGAAGAAGGTCATTAGCAGAGCGAACTAGTTTCTTCTAGTAAATACACCTTATAGAGGCTTTGGAGGTCTATAGGGATGATATCCTGGTTCATTAAAACATTTTTGCAGTATAAAATACAGCTTGCATTATAGGTCATGGGTAAAGTAAATAGGTTGCAGTATGTGATTTCTTTTGGTGAAGCACAAAAACTACTTCAGAGAAAGCCCAAAATGTTTCATCTTAAAGATTCTAAAAAAAATCTGAACAGAAAACATCTGGGGTATTCACATTTGAAGAAGAACTAAGGAATCTACACTTGAAGAAAAAATAACACTTGGGAGAAGAAACCTTTGGCATATCCAAGGTAGAATCCTTTGGTGCACATACATTGAAAAATACAGTTGTGTTCAAAAGTTTGCATACCCTTGGCGAATTAGTACTATATGTACCGTTTTTAAAGAAAACATGAGTGAGCAGGCAAAACACATTTCTTTTATTTCTTATGGGATTCATATTCAACTGTAAGTTATAACAGAATGGCACAATCATAAAACAAAACATGGCAACAAAGAAAAAAAATGCAATGACCCTTTTCAAAAGTTTACATGCCCTTCGTTCTTAATACTGTGTATTTCCCCCTTTAGCATCAATGACAGCGTGCAGTCTTGTGTAATAGTTGTCTATGAGGCCCCTAATTCTTGCAGGTGGTATACCTGCCCATTTGTCTTGGCAAAATGCCTCCAGGCCATGCAAAGCCTTTGGTCAGATTGCATAAACCGCACGTTTGAGATCTCCCCAGAGTGGCTCCGTGATATTAAGGTCAGGAGACTGTGATGGCCACTCCACAACCTTCACATTTTTCTGCTGTAACCACTGGAGGGTCAACTTGGCCTTGTGCTTAGGGCCATTGTCATGCTGGAAAGTCCAAGAGCGTCCCATGCGCAGCCTTCGTGCAGAAGAATGCAAAATGGCTGCCATTATTTTCTGATAACATGCTGCATTCGTCTTGCCATCAATTTTGAAAAGATTCCCTGTGCCTTTAGAGCTCACCCCCACCAAAACATCAGTGAGCCACCACCATGCTTCACAGTGGGGATGGTAATCTTTTCACTATAGCCTTGATGACCCCTCTCCAAACATAGCGCTTATGGCTGTGACCATAAAGCTCTATTTTGGTCCCGTCACTCCAAATTACAGTGTGCCAGAAGCTGTGAGGTTTGTCAAGGTGTTTTTGGGCATATTGTAACCAGGCTTTTTTTGTGGCATTGTTGCATTAAAGGCTTCTTTCTAGTAACTCAACCATGCAGCTCAGTTTTGTTCAAGTATAGTCGTATTGTGCTCCTTGAAACAACCACCCAGTCTTTTTCAGAGCATCCTGTATTTCTCCTGAGGATACCTGAGGGTTTTCCTTTGTATTACGAACTATTCTTCTGGCAGTTGTGGCTCAAATCTTTCTTGGTCTACCTGACCTTGTATGTCTGTAACAAGGCCAAACATTCAAGGGTATGTAAACTTTTGATCAGGGCCATTTGGGTGGATTTCTGTTCTTATTGCAATTTAAAAAGGAGCCAAACAACTATGTGATCATAAATGGCTTCATATGGTGACTATCCTTCAATAAAAGCCATTTTATTTGCATGAATAGTCATATTTTCAAAATGCCAAAATTTCACAAATTTCTGCCAGGGTATGCAACCTTTTGAGCACAACTGTAAATGGCATATCAAAACTTGAAGAGAAAACACCTAAACCATTTCCCCCTCCAGTGCTCATGGGGACTGATTGTGAGATCAAGAACATTTTGAATTACTACATATGGGACACTACATTTTCTACACTTTGACATTTTGTTTGTGACAGATTTAACATTTTACAGATAAATTGGTCCATATTTCCATTGTCTGTAAGAAAAACAAGTTGGTTGGAGTAAGGACAAAAAGGAAGGAAGGACTTTTCCATGTTCCCTCAAATATTTCCTTGAATATTCCCTTGAAATGGTGGTTTACACTCAGCAACTGGGCCATCTCAATGGAAGCTAAAACCATGACTACGAAAGAAGCATTTAGCCCAAAAGTGCTGAAATTGTTGTTAGCTTTGTCTATTTGCCTTGTGCCAATGTTTCTAACACATTTGTAGTCCGTGTGTCAGTGCAGTTAGTTTTGTCTACATCATAGGTTCCCAAATGTTTGTTACCACTGCCCCTTTTTTTAGTTTTTCGAAAAGTAATGGCCAATACGAGCTTCATCTTGGAAACTGCTATGGCTCATATAAAAAGATTGGACTAAAGTAGCCAACATATATAGTTGTGAGCGTACAAGTTGTTGCTAACGCTTGCGGGCTCGTGCAGCGAGCCGAGGCCCTCGCGTAGCCAGCAACTGCGACCCTCGCAAACTTTCCGTCGCAACACAAACAACACGACACACCAACTACGACCCTCGCAAACTTTACCTCACAACGCAAACAACATACGAGACACGTTACCACACATTATGACCTCGCAACAATCGGACGCAACTCGCGAACATTACAAAATTCAAAACACAATAAATACACACAGCACATACATAAAAAGCTTACCTACAGCAAGAGGCTGCATCCAGGACCTCAAAAAACCAACTTACACCTTCATTTAACTAAAAAATGTAACACTAAAAAATTCGCTAAGCGAGAGAAAAAATGGCCGACTAACAAAACGAAAACGAGGCTACAGCACTCTAAACACGCAAAACACCACAAGAAACTCGCAAAATACCACAAACAACCTACGGATATTCTGCTAAGATGCATACCACACATTATCCGCCATTTTACGCCAATGCGGAAGTACACATCTACGCTAACGGTTACGTCTGGCGCACGCACACTATTACACTGCACACATTCACCACGCTTACACAGCACCTCCACACCACTAATGCTGCAGCAACATCAAAACAGATTGCAGCTCTTCAACACAATGCTTCAAAATAGGTAAAGTATATTCATTTATTAATTGTATTATATATTTCAGTAGTAGACACAAAACAGCATTAGCTACCTTACAATTTCATTGCCGTCATTTTTTGACGGGCAATTCGCTAGTATATATATAATCGTATAGTAGTATTATAATAGGAAAAAATCATTACCTTTATTGAGGGTAACTTCCATAATGATTCGGTCCTTGGGTCCAGGTCCTTTCCGACATAAAGAGGCAGAGTCTCCTTCATCAGAGCCTTGCAGGGATGTACCAATGCTGATGTAAGAACTTGGGGAGCTGGAGCGACTCATTAATGTAGGGGTGGCACAAGGCGTCAGACTAGGACTACGCAGCCTGGTACGCACAGTTAGAGTCACTACACCTTTCTTTAGTTGCTGAGAAAAAGATAAGTAAAGGGTGTGACTCAGAGCATATCAATACTGCTACACTCATTTATTAAGACAGGTATCTTAACTATCCAATGAACTGTAAGTTGATTTGTATTAATATTTTTATTAAAGCTAAGGTACTTATGTGGAAACATCCCCATCTTCAATCAGACCTCGTCTGAGGAAGAACATCCCTAGGTGCTAGGAACAAATGTAGTAAAGGAATTCAAGTACTGCCTTTGATTATAAATATATATATATATATATATATATATATATATATATATATATATATATATATATAGTCTACGGTTTATAAATTGGGCAAAGTAGATTACATTTTGCCTAAAGAACATGAATCCTGAGCATGTTATGGAACGCATTTCACAATTAAGTAAAGATCAGTATTTGGCAAAAGAACAAGGTTTATTCAAAAGATCCATCTTTAATACATAGTGTGACAGAATCTTATGTTAAGTAACCGATAATATGGGATTCAAGTATCGTTTAAGCGAAAGATCACAAAATCCTCTTCTTCCTCAAGTCTATAATCATGTGAAAGTCTTGACGGTTTTTAGACTTTACATAAACACTGGAACTTAAAGAGCCCTTTATGGGGAACTTTATATACTTCACCATACATCACACCCTCAGAATGTGAAGAAGACACTAAGAGCATACACAAGCGTTCTTACCAAAATAAGCGTGACTGCACATGATAAACACAATGCTTCTTTCTATAGTGAGTACACAATCACATGATACCAATGACAGCAAGAAGGATTTACATGACTTCTGTATTTTGTATGTATTTCGAACTACTGGCCTCCTCCTCCACTATAGAGAAGCTTATAGGATATGGGAGCCAAGAGTATCTAGGTCTCTACAACAAGGGTGCGGTCTCAGTGCATTATAAAATGCTGCCCCCAGCTCTAAGCTAGACTCTATGATCCAGCATGATCCCTGGTAAGAAGGGAAGCGCCTCTACTCTGTTTTTGCTTATTTTATGGGTGACAGGAGGAACCAGATGTGGACTCCTTGCTCATTGTGGGAGTACAGCTACACCTCACTGACAAGGCCCAAGAGAGGTTGAAATGTATGTCTGGGGTTTGCCTTTTCAGGGTAAAATTGCCTGGTATTTCGGGGCTGGATCACTCTTTTGAGTGAGACCAGATGGATATACTACAGGATATGTCTCTCTGTAAAGGGTACAGCTGAGCTAAAAGAGGTTGCTCTCTGAGTAGGTAACCAGACCTATAGGCCAAACCTACTTAAGTTATTGTTCATTCTCAGATTAGCACCTCTATGCTTTTTTGCTTAGAAGGGAAAGGACATCCAGAAGTCTAAGTGTTATATTGTAATTTGTTGAGTTGAAAGCATTATGTTAAGACATGAGACTTAAATATGGGTCAGCAATTCAATTTAAACAGATGTCTTAAATATTAGTGATGGTTTTGTTGGATGATTTTCTTGCACTTGCACCCCCCGACTAAAAAAATTATTTTATCATGTTGTCAGCTAATCAAGACAATCCCATAATATATCCCAGGATGTGATTTTTTTTATGATGTCACTATCTTTTTCCATCAGAGGGAACTGCCTCAATTGTGATTGGCTAATTAAATGATGTGTATGGCAAGGCAAAGAGAAGTTGCAAGGTCTAAACCCATTTAACTAAAGCAGCTTGTGTACATTGTGTCCAGTAATAGCATACATCGCAGTTATAGGTTGCAATCCTTCTATTTTACCTTGAACGTATGGATGGCCTCTTGGTGCGTCAGTCCTTGTAACGACTCGCCATTAACCTCCAGGAGTTCGTCCCCTGATAATTATAAAGGTGTCAAGTTATTATGTTTAAATACATACTGACTTAAACCGAAACAAAAGAAACGGAAAACACACATAGAAACAGACAGGTCTGAATGGAATTTTCTGGTACTGAAATAGTGATCTTGAATGGTGTGATAGACCCTCATTCAATTAGAGCTACGTAAATATATATAAGGTTTTATATATATATATATATATATATATATATATATATATATATATATATATATATTTCTCAGGGGGCATCAAGCTGCCTGAAAATTCAGTAAAGTAAATTAAAATGTGTTTGTAATATGGTATGTAGTGTACTTGACACTTTCTAACACTAATATATATATATATATAAAATTAACTTTTTTAGTTATTTTTTATTGCTCAAAATCACTATGTTAAATGTTTTTGCCGTATTTTGTGGAATATTTCTCATAAATAGAAAGTTGCCAGTTTTTAAGAGAATTTGGTTATAACAATATATAGGGTTTTATTATTGTTAACAATTTGATTAACACTATACAGGCCTACAGCAAGGGTTCCCTTGTTGTCCAGTAGTTAGGATTCGGTGCTTTCACCACTGCGACCTGGGTTTGATTCCAGTCAGGGAACAAAGAGGTTACACCACCCTGAAGCCAAGCAGGTTGGGCCTGGTCAGTACTTGGATGGGAGATAGGAATACCAGGAGTTGTATGATGTGGCAGACTGGAGAAGGAACTGGCAACCCATTCCAGTATCTCTGCCATGAATACCAAGTTCATCAGCATGACCATGGACATAAAGATGTGCCTGGTGTGTTACGGTTTTACTCTTGTTAAATCTGGATCAGTTTGCAGAATTTGTTGTATGCAGCTCACACCCCCTGATCCTCGAACATGGAGGGTTCTTATAAAATTAAAGGGCAGATCTTGCTAGTGTGAGCATTATGAACGCATGATAGGATGAACTAGCTCCCAACTGAACATCACAGAGCTTGATGGTTCAGCGTTCATATCTAGGTCACATGCGATAAGTATGCTGAAGGGTTTGTACAAAAAAATGATAGAAATGCTTCTCTGATCAGATCGGGCAGGACAGCTGAGCTTGAAATCCTTGGCTGGAATAAGCACAACCATTATGTAGGTCAGAAACCAATAATAAAAAAGAGTGCACTGATTATATAGTGAGAGGGATTGACCACTGATCTTACAGTGATTTCACTTGGATTTTGGCAGGGTTATCAATACACTTGTCAGAAGCTGATTTTGACATTTACCATAGTGGCATTAAAAACTGGTTGTACATTGTACTAGCAGTTTTATGGTAAATTATTTCTAAAATATTTAGAATTTAATTTTGAACTCCTGCATGCTAATGTGCGGCTCATGTATACGATATACGCGGCTCAGAGTGCTTGATAGGAGTCTAGCTGCCAAATAACATTGAAGACCTTTATATTGGCCATTACAGAGACAGAAAATCAAACTATGAACCTAATTAGCACATCTAAGCAGCTAATTAATATGCATAATCCAGTCATATGTATATAAATACAGCAATAACATGGCATTTCCAAGGATTGATTCACTTTAGAAAGAAATGAGCAGCCAATTTGTCATTATCTTTAGGAATAACAAAACAAAAAAACAACTTTAGGGTGACAGAGTACTTGATAAGACAAAACTTTTACTGTCCGTTTAAACAATTTATAACTTTTGTTTAAAAATCATACGCCAGGCTGTATAAGTTCCAGATCTCCACACTCTGAATAATGTATCGTCTCTGAAGTTGGAGCCGCCCAGCGGGAAGCTGCAAACTGAAAACCTTTTGAGACCACTCTGTAGATACACATTAGCAGTAGGCATTATTGTAATATGAACTGCTAGCAATGTACACAAATACACTTTCCAGTTACTGTCATACTTCAAGTACCATAAGCCTGTTTGGAGAGCATTCCCCTCTGGGCAGCTCCCACTCCAGACACAATACAATATTCAGATAAGGAACTCCTATTGCCTGGGGGCATGATTACAAAATAGTAATTACCGTAATTATTTAAATGCAGGGTAAAAATTGAACAGAGGACTTTTTCTTATCAGGCCCAACTAGAGAGTATTTTATAAGAACACGTGAATTATTGCGCAACATGAATTATTGTCATGATCTTCAGAGGCAGAGTATATTATACACGCACGTCATGCCCTCCCAAGCACAGAACTTGTACCTTCTTTAAGTCTCCCATCTGCCGCTGCAGCTCCATTTGGGAAAATAGTCTTTACAAAGATTCCCATTCGTCCTCTGGCTGAATCCTGACCACCAACAATGCTGAAGCCGAGACCCTTGTACAAAAGGAGTTAAAAAAAATTAAAGGGACGTGGAAAACTTATTTATGCATTTAAAAGAGCCTATTTTAAACATTACAAAGTTGGTTTTGTATTAAAAAAAACATTAAGTAAAACCTGTTTAAAGTTCTTTGAAACTAACAGTAAATGCACACTGTAAGATTTCGGTCTTATTGGCAGTATGACTCATATCTTGTATTACAGCTGACCTACTGACAAGCCCCCAGAACAGTCAAACATTTGTATCAGATTAATGTGCTCTGAGACCTGCATTTGGACCACTGTAATGCTCTAGGAAGGGGAACTAGTCCCTTTAATTATGCATTGAAGAAATAGAGAATGCCCTGATAAGTCTAACAGGTATATATATATATATATATATATATATATATATATATATATATATATATTTATATTCTTATTATTATTATTATTTTTTTTATAGTATGAAAAAACAGGGAATGACCCTTAATATGTCTGACAAACCCCTGATGTCTCTGCCTTTTCATTTGAATATGGCTTTAGACTGAACACCTTGCATTCTAAGCCTCAGTGAGTTAATTGACAATTATTGCCAATGATTACCCATTAGAAAGATTTTAATCTGTCTTATAAAATATTTTTTCATTCCATTGATGGACTTCGTCATTACCTTTAGTTTTAAATTATACCATATTTGGAACCTTTGCTGTGTAACTTAAATAAAATGATAACAAACTTTAAATCACTAGAATTTCATCCAAAATATAATTTTTGTATGTATTTTTAAATACACAAGAAAATTCAATAGTTCCTAAAAAAGCTCCTGTTCTAAAGTCCAGCTGAGTCTCATTCTCTTGGAATGACGCACCCGGAGCAGCTATGATGTAAATTAAATATTCTTCTTTGAAAAATGCCTGAACTAATACTATCTGCCCTCTAATCACTGTATGTGCACAGTCCCCTACAGAGATTATATATTTGCTCAGACAAGTGAAAATCAATATGGACTGAATATTCCTATTCCCCGTAGCATTATATTGCTAACCAAAACAGGCTGATTTATGGGTGATATATAATAAAATGCTACCTCTGGGCCACGGGCCTCATTACTCTTAATTTTACTCCGTCTTGATGACAATGGTGCTTTCATCTGTTGGTAACGAGATCTGAGGGACTCATAACTCAAGCTGAGTTTTTTTGATGACATATTTACCAGGATATATTGAATATCATCAAGAATTATGAGTGTTATTCATATGAGCACAGCACAAATAAGGGAAGGTTAACAGATTTAAGGATTTGTTTCGAAAAGTAAACATTGAGGAGAGAAGATTCCAAGCCCATAAAATTCCCAGTTACATGCTCTACTGCTTTATTAATCTTTTGGGAGCCATATTCAGACAGCAACACTACATACCTTGCCTTGTCCTTTCATTAAGACAATGTTTGAGATGATAGATGGCTGGGCCAGTCTCCAGGGGGATTCCACCTGCACCGTGCTTAAGGATCGAGCCGTCTTTTTTACAATGTTATATTCCTAAACAAAAAAAGCCATTTTATAATTAACTTTAAAGTTTGATTAAATTATTGGAGCCAAAGTAGATGCATGTATGCTTTTTTTTCTTCTCCATATATTAAGCAAAAATAACTTAAACTCATTCTAAAACTTCCCAACATGGAAACCAGGTCCAGATTATTGACAGACCATATAATTGGATAATTTGGTTATTAATTCTTGTAATAGGCTTGAGCCTTTCTCACTATTATGAGCATTGGAATGGAGGAAATAGTTGGACCTGGGGGTAAATATTTGTACCTGGCTTCATTGATTTGCAACTTTAGGATGAAATTTAAAAATATAACTATTTTTATTTTTGGAGTACATTCATTTTTCTATACTTTGGATGCTTTTGCTTATTTCATCGGGAAAAATACAAAAAAACTCTGTTAAAAAAAAGACATGGTGCGAAATATATCTGAGAGCAGTATAGCCTAGGGAAGGAAGTAGCAGGGGGAAGAATTTTCTAATTTAGATTAAAAAAAATATTAGTATTTTATGATTGTCCACTATTATGTTTTCTGTAAAACTATATGTTGGTCAGTAGACATTCCCATAAATCTCAATGTGGAAGTTGGATCAATTCATGGCATATTATCCACATATTTAAGTGTTAATGGTTTTAAATCCAAGTCAAAGCCAAGCCAGGTGAGTTTTATAATTAAATAATTTTAGAGTAACAGGCTCCTTTTAACTATATTTTTCATTATTCCTAATAATATAATGACCAATAAGGAAATAAGGAAAAAGAACTTTGTGTAATTACACAAACACAAAGACAGACACAACACGATGAACTACTTACATATATATGGTCAGGACGTATGAATATGATGCAATGAAACGTTTGCCCAAAGTAAAGTAAAAAAAAAAAAAAAAGAATGAGCATGGATGAAAATGTGTAATGATTACAATTCCAGAACACAATATAATTAGTTCTCATAAATAATGATTTTTATAATTAAGAAAAAAAATCACAAACCGTAAGAACGGCACATTAAGACACTCAAGCAGCGCCCATGCTACCATTTTATATTGATTTCAATGTATGCAAAGTTATATGGAGTTTTGTTTTTATAACCTAACAATGAAAGTGATGCATGAAGATTAACATCATAGAAGACTTTAGAACGTGCAAGTATGATATAGAATATTATTGGAATTTAAAAGGATTCCTGTGGATCTGGACTGGTTATCAGTGGATAATTTTTTTATTTTTTCAACTTAGTAGTTGTCGTGAACCACCTGGTGCCATTCAGGGGTGTGTGATTATTCCCCTTGGAATGGGCCTTTAGACTAAGGGATTCAGTGTATTGATGGTACCATGTATGATTCTGGGTATGTTCAGTGTTTCATGGAGGTGTCTGACTTACTATAATATTAGATTGGGTGCAATGTAGTTGTGGGGAACATGTTTTACCATGAACATTATCATTGTGGCAAATTTACGAGAAAGTTCAGCACTGAAGACTTCATGTGTTGAGATGCAAACCAATAGCTTCTAGTCACTATTTTAACTTTGTCTTTTGACCTAGTGGTTGCATAACCTTGTGAAAGTGTCTAAAATGTCACAATTCTTTGATTGCATTGTGTTAGTGTCTGTCACCATTATTTTACACCCTATTCATTTAAGAGATACTTCATTGGTCAGGTAATGAAGTGGTACCATGTTAGCCATTCAAAAAAACAGGAAACCGGTTATATTGTCATCCCTTTAATGGCTAACTAAGAGGGAATACAGTACAAGCTTTTGGAATAATTAGTTCATTTTTGTCCACTCCTGTATATAGAGAAAGAAAATGGTCAAATTGGCTGATATGCTATAGGATATTTCTTGCATGTGACACAATTGAGCAAAGAAGGCCGCTCTCTGAGTGGGTTACCATGCCTATGGCTGTTTTTTCTCTCTGTATGCAAATGATCCTTGGGTTTTGGTCTCCCTATGGGTTATGGGGGCTCCAGACATGGACTTCTTGCTTACTGTGCCTTAGGGATTACAACTACGCCTCACTGAGGCCAAAAAAGGCTGAAACGTACTTCTGGGGTTTGCTGTTTCTCTTGTTCAGAGTAGTATTGCCTGGTATTTCAGGGCTGGATCACTCTTTTGAGTGAGACCAGACTGATGTGCCTTTGACAAGGAAGAAATATCCTATAGCATAAGTGAGCAAAGAGACTAACCCACTTAGGTTAGTTCGTTCTCAAATTGAGAGCCTCTGACTTTGTTTTCTTTGGTGTGTGTGTGTGTGTGTGGAGGGGGGGTTATGTATGTATATTACGACAAATCTCTTTCTTAGAAATGCATGTCAGGGAAGGAGAGTATCTAACTTCTTACACAGGGGGAGCTTAAGGAGGTTCACTATACTTATTACCACAAGTATGATATCTTTGCCTTGTGAGTCATGAGAAAAGAAGCCAATTAACCAATAGTATCAACAGAGATCACAGGGTAGAAAAGCCTACAGAAATTAACTAACAGAGACAATATAGTCTAATTAACAGATGTTTTTAATGGTCCATGGTCATTATACCACTTTCCAGTAGACCAGCAAAAAACAATTACCACTGTATTACATCAGTTATGAACCAGGATTGGGACATACTGCTGAATGACAACACCCAGGTGAGTCTGGAGAAGGAAGTTCATGGTAGAAGCAATGAAAGTTGAGCAACCCGGAACAGGAAGAATTGTCTCTAATTACAATCATTACAATATAAACAGTCCTATGAAACAGAATTTTCAGAATTGTATACCCATACCTTATAAAAACATATATTTTCTTCTCCCGCTCTAACACATGCACAACGCAGTCTTAGTGCATTCTGCTATCCGCCATAACCAACTCATGGGTAACCCTAGTGGTCAGTACTCATCTGTATATCTTTAACAAAATGCATTGCATAGGGATACTGTTAAATGGTATATAATATAATAAGATGTGTTTTTTTTCACAAATACAGCAGTTGTACTCCAGGTGTGTCTATTATATCTTTTAAAATTCCATGGACCAAACAATTTAACACTTGCGCCTACAGTATATTTTCTTTTTAATGACTTGGATGACAGCCATGAAAGCTTTTAAAGTAGGGAATTCCACATACTCCCGTGTTTTAAGTAAAGGCTCCTCAGCAAATTTAAAAAATGTATTAATAAAAAATGCAGTGGGAGTGTGAATCCATTGGAAAGAATTTGGGTCATTAATTAAATGTTGTTTTTTTCCCCAATTTATAGCTCTAGTCAGATAAAACGGGTATACATTTTCTCTTAATAGGCAAATCTCACATGGTTTTTGATATTAATAAATAATATACAGATACCAAATCATCTGGTATATGTTTGTATTTTTTCCATGTAACCTAAAATGATATTAATAAATGTAAATTCTAAATGACAGAATATAATGATATTATATACATTGAGAGTGATCCATGTATGCTTGATTTAAAACTCAATAATAGGACCTTCCATTATTTTGTTATTTGTGAAAATTGATTGTTTAGCGTTTCGGAATATGTTGGCACGTTACAAATTAAGGTTAATAATAATAATAATCCATATTTACTAACCTGTCTGGATCCTGTAGCGTCCAGTTGCTGTGGAAGTGAATGTTTTCGACCCCCACGTAATAACTTTTCTGCTTTATCACTGTACAGGTCGCCATTTCCTACTGTTAGCTCATCATCTTCCCCAACAGACTCCAAGCGGCTGCCACTCCCTAAAAAAGAACAATTTCCTTAGATCGTAACATGTTCACATGCAGAAGTTGTGTGACATTATACTATTTTATATCTAAAATTTTAAAAAAATACTGCACACTAAAAAAATAAAAGATCAAGAGAAATTGGATTAATAACTGATGGATGAATCTTCAACCCGTTGGCAAATGTAGCCCTGATCATACCTGGTGGAGACGAATACTTGGAAATGTCACCATTTGTGAAATATTTTCAATCTGTGAATTATCAAAGTGGCTAAATCTGTAGATAATTACCCTCAGGTGTATTAGATTTTTTAAGCTGCACAATGATCAAACAAAGCAAACCAAGGTGACCATGCACCTTACAACAACATTTGGGGAAATTGAGGTAAAAAGTAACGCATAAAAGAACATTTTGTACACGAAGATTACCTCCATGAGTACCGTGTTGTCCATCATTAAAAAATTGTAAGATGAATTAAATCATGAGGGGCCACCCAGGCCTTTCTAGGAGCCAGGGAGGGAGGGATGTGTATATGTATGTATGTATATATGTATGTCTATATGTATGTGTGTGTGTATGTGTGTATGTATATATTTATATATATATATATATATATATATATATATATATATATATATATATTACATCCGTGTTCCCATTTGAATGTCTAAAACAAGTTTAAAAACCTGCTTCCAGCTCAGAATTCCGAGATAAACAGTTATTACACTGCATTCTGGGAAGTTGAACTGGGACACATGCAAATGTGCCCACAAATGCCTCACTCTTCAATCCGTAGCCACTATTAAACATGGTTTCCTTTAAGCTTATGCATGCTGTACTACACAGCTAATGCAAAGCCATGATTAGATTAAACACAGGTTGAGTATCCAATCCATGTACAGCTGTTTCAAGCTTACTGGCTATCATCAGCATGGAGCGGGATCTCAGCCTGTGTTGTGGACTTTATGAGTAGGTAGTTCACCACAACAATCATTTATAATATGGTGGGCAGAAGAGCGATAGAAGCCTCCACCGTACAGTAGTGCAGTAAATTTAAAGTACATCTGTGTTCACATTTGAATGTCTAAAACAAGTTTAAAAACCTGATTCCAGCTCAGAGTTCCGAGAAAAACAGTTATTACACTGCATTCTGGGAAGTATATATATATGAATACAACAAGTTAGTTAGAGGACTTCATGTTAGGATCCACTGTCTTTGGGGTTTGCGGAGTCCTGCATCACATCAAATATATTTCCAATGGATGCCTTCAAAGTTGATCAGTGTTGGTAGACCCCTTGACATTAGGGTCTTCACCGACCACCTAACAATTTCTTCTGCCTGCTTATTGAGAAATATAATGCACTGTGCACTACTGGAATATAGCCTATGCATAATATAATCTAGTATCTAGGCACTAATGTCCTGCATTTTAGTACTTTAATTAGTTTTCTTAATTTTGTTTCATAGACCAAATACTCTCAGCAGGAGTCTTACAACAGGCACTTTGTTGTGATCTCAGCTGGGTCGTAAAGGTCTCACTTGAGTATTGGCTAAGCCCCATCACCTCTCAGATAGATAGATAGATAGATAGATAGATAGATAGATAGATAGATAGATATAGGAGGCATATGCTTAGGGAAATGCCATGTTTGAAATGGTTATGGATTGCAAGAGCGAAGCCTTTGTGGGGACATTTACATGTCCCTGCCCAGGTTCCCTGAATGCTGTGTAATAACTGTATTTCTCGGAATTCTGAGCAGAAAACAAGTTTAACTTGTTTTCCACGTTCAAATGTGACCGAATATGTACTATGTATTTGCCATAGATAGATAGATAGATAGATAGATAGATAGATAGATAGATAGATAGATAGATAGATAGATGACCGAGATGTATGTTCAAGCTGTATCCAATATGTTTGCCATTATTTTGAGTAATATTTACAGTATTATTAAATATTAAAGGCAGCTAGACCAGGTACCTATTTTACATAATATTAAGTAATACAAATTGTTATTTAGGGAGAAGAAAGTGAGATAATATTTTAATTAGAAGTAAGTTCTGCTGAGAAAAGAAATAATTTTAATATAAAATGCTTTACATCTTAATTTATCTTCAGTTTACAAAAAGTTAAACCATATAAATAATTTTATTACAAAATTCTAAATGTTTACACAATAAATTTGGAAGGTGCCGCTCACCGTTTTTTCTAATTTTATTATATTTACAACTGCGATTAATTTTATCAATTTCTAGTGATGACTCATTTTTTTCCATGTTCATTTTATCTAAACAGTATTAAATGTTTAAGAAACATGTTTTTGGCTGACAAATGAGAACAGCAATACTGCAGGTTGCCAAACAATCTTCCAAGCATCTGACTAGGTGTTTTGGATGGATTGAGGTGTACTGAAAGATGAAGTTCAGTTTCTTATTCACAGTATCTCAATAAAATGTCCCAAAACATGTAATGTCTTTCAAAGTACCGTATATAATAAATGTACAGCACCAGCATCTCTGTAAACCAAGAGCATAAAGGGACATGGAGGGTAACTTGTTTTTAATTTAAATTTTTAATATGCTAAATAGTAGAATGACCAATGCCCAATGAGAAAATATACAGGTTTGAATAGGTTTCAGTCTGAATAAGAGCACAAATAATCAAGAAAAAAGCAATACATTTAGATTTGATTTAATTATAAAAAATAAAAAAAAATTGATGCCTCTGCAGAACCCTGGAGGCATCCATTATACATTGGTGGAAGTTGTGTGTGTTAGACTTGAGAGTTGTGGTTCCATCCTTTGATCCAACATCCTGCTTCGGGGCCAGTGAGGGAGAAAAGGTGTGGTGTCAATTTCAATTGTATTCTCTGGACGTGTGCCTTTTCCACGGATAGCTACAAATACACACCCACATAATTCAGCGCTGAGGATGTGATGTAACAAACACAAAATGGATTCCTGTATTAATAAATTGAGTGTTCAAAAATTCAGATTTCACCCCAAAACTTTTATGGCGCCCATGGCACACACAGCTGCAAATATTGTAAGTTTGGTGTCTCTTTTCTTCAACTACAGTGAGAAACTTGTTAAAGTGTCCCTTTAAATACCCTATACTTACAAAGCTATCACGCCAAGGGAAAATGGTTTTACAGCCAACATAGTATTCATTTCTATTTTGCTATAATAAATCATACCTTGTGATCGACTCCTGTATTTCAGTAAACTGTTGCCTAAAGTCGGACTCCGACAGACGCCCTTCGATCCTTCTGTAGATTCTTTTTCTTGGAATTTGTCTGTTTCCATAACCTAAAGAGTAGGAAAGTATGTAAGAAAATATTTTCTGTTGAAAAAGCATTGAATAGCACGATAGCATGTACATCTGTATTCTGACCTACAGCTGTTCTCTGGTTATAGTGATTTAGTGATGACAATGCTAGTAGAACATATACATATATATATTTTTATATTAATATCATTATATATAAACAGTACTAATGAGGAAATTAATTTCACAATCATTAGGCATCAGTCAAAAAGGGACAGAAGTTATATATATTGTAATTTGCAAAGAAAGAAACAATTTATTACATATTTTCAATAACCCAATACATACTGAACACATTACCAAGAAACGCCTGCTTGTAGGAGCTTAGTCATCCCAAAAGTAAATTTGCTTAATTATAGTTTGTGACTCCTTGTGCTAATTAGTAGATGGGAGTGCTTGTTAAATGTGGGGTATAACTGCGTGAGAACATTGCGGGAAATCATTTTTGCCACCATAGAAATAAAACACTCATTTGCAAATAATGATGAGCATCTCAGGAATTATTTACTTTCTGAAAAAAGCTAGTTTGTATAGGCACAGAAATGTCTATATGTAATTATATTTCTGCCTGTAAGTGCACTTGATACTTTCTTATATACCCTATACTGTGTATGTATATATATATATATATATATATATATATATATATATTTATCGGAATTATGGGCATGAAACAATTTTTTTATACTTGTTTTATACATTCAAATGTGAACACAAATGTACTATTTATTTACTATATATATATATATATATATATATATATATATATATATAAATATATAAACTTAAGATTTGACATATAGAAGGGGAAAGGTGAAACTGCAAAGTGGGGTGGTGGCGTGCACAAATCTGAATGGCCTAGAGAAGCATCAAATCTAAATTCACTCCAAGGAGATCATTCAGAAGACAATGCTACCACCTCCAAGCATTACCAAGAGCATGGTGAAGGGTCTCTTTAAAATTAAAATAGTGTTTTTTGAAGTGCCACATCACTTGAAGATGTCCCATTCTCTAGAGGTAACACCACTGTGTTTTATAATGCATAATTTTATTATTATATGTTTTTTTTTTATATAGCGTCAACACATTCCTCAGTGCTCGGGTACAGTAAAAAATACGTAACTTGTCAGACTGATACAAAAGGAGTTGACAACCCTGCCCTTAATGCATACAACACATTTATACAAAGTGCCTAGCATGACTGAGAGCTCACAAGCTTACAGACTAAAGGATTAATGAAACAAAAGGTGATGTACAGTAATTAAAAGGAAGAAAAAACAGCTTGGTAAGTAATTAAAAAGAGAGTAGAGGTATAAAGTAACACAAATCATAGGTGGGTGTGGGCAGGGGCATTTTATACGAGTTCATAGACAGAATAGTGGTGGTGTGTGAAGCTCTAGGTCTAGAGGGATAAGGAACTGGAAATATGTCAGTTGGTGAGAGCTTCTGCTGAGGTGGATGTTATTGGGCCCAGTGTCACTCGCTGAGTCCCTGCAGAAGTGAATGGTCAGTCTTGATGGTGAATGGGGCCCTTCACTTCCAGGCTTACAAATTCATACTTGAACACTTCACAAACTTTAAGCTTTTGGATGTCTAGTAATTATAGGTCTACCTCAATATAAGCTTGACAGACGGAATCACTAACACATATGCATAGCCCATTGGCAAGAGGGAAAAAAAGCATTTTGGCAACAAGAGAACTACTGATGGGAAACTTTGATAAAGCAAAAACATTATGAAAAACTGGATTGGTAACCATTTCAGTATGAGAACAGATGCTATTATCTTATGAATGTATTCAAGACAAATCCTGTATTTTTTTCTAAATAGCAAAAACATGTTCATTATTCTCCAATCACATAAAGTGACTGGTAATGTACAGCATGTTGAGCTTTAAAAGCGGGTTCATTTGGTTTTTATCTGATGTCCTAATGCCATGGATTTAGTGTTTAGATTTTAAAAAGTATTGGATGTGTCTTGTCTGAGAAAAAGATATACAATGCTAGATCCTGGAATGAAAAACATTGATTGTTTTATTTATGTATTAAGAAGCTCCAACAATGATCACACGTTGTGAAGCTACAAGATCTCACATCTGTTTTAACTCTTTCACTCAGTGCTTTGTAATATCTGCCAACGTTGGCTCAAAAATTGTGATAATGTAGGCGAAATTCCATTTTGATGTCCTCTGGCGCAATCCCATTGCAATTCATTTTAAATAAACATGTACAAATAACATTTAAGCAGATTATCACATGGAAGCCAAATGATGTCCTAGAATGCCTTCAGACTAATGACATCATCAAGGGCACACTCCATAAAATGTTGCTCTCTTTATTACCTATCTTTAAGGACCTTAGATAACAAAGCACAGCACTCGCTATTAGCAATTACTTTCTACTGATTTAGGGGTGAATTCATTTTATAAAGTTTTTACATTTCCAGATTTATATAATATTTGTCTTAGTTCTTCAGAAGAGAATACAAGTAACACGTAGAATAAACTTCATCTTCAGTTGAGCGTTTCTTACAAGGACCATTTACAACAACCGATAATGTAAAACAAATGTAGACTTTCTCATATAGATACAGATAGATGACTCATGTATTATATCAGTAGACACAAACTTTAAAGTGAGCAATATAATTATGTATTTGAAATCAAACAATGGTACACATGTGATAGAGCCATTAACGTGGGATGTTTCTTGACCTCTGCATACTCAACCAAGTCTGAATAACATTCCCTTTCCTAAAAAAAACCCAACTAGAAACTGGATGCCCAAGGCACTAGCCGATAATTAAGACCATCAACAAGGTGGGTTAAATAACAGGCACAGCTTTATTGAAAAATACAAAAGCAAGGTAATTGCTCACAACCCAGAGCAGCCCACCATAAGTCTCCTGAAAACCCCATGTCCAGGAAACATCAAAACAATGCAACTAGGACTGAAATGTAATGGGACATATCTGAGGTTCCAAATATGGTTAGTTAACAGCTTTTTACATGTTGTCTAGTAACCTAGTAAATAGTCATGCAATTTAGAATCTTAATGGAGCAAATCTAGGTGTATCAGATATTGAAAGGGATTTGGGAGTACTAGTGGACAACCACCTAGGTAACAGCGCTCAATGCCAAGCAGCAGCTGCAAAGGCAAATAAAATATTAGCATGTATTAAGAAGGGAATATAAGCAAGGGAAGCAAATATAATTCTGCCACTATACAAATCCCTAGTACGCCCTCATTTGGAATATGGAGTACAATTTTGGGCACCACTTCATAAAAAGGACATTTTAGAGCTGGAAAAGGTACAGAGAAGGGCAACAAAACTAATAAGGGGAATGGAGGGGCTAAGTTATGAAGAAAAACTAACCAAATTAAACTTATTTTCTCTCGAAAAAAGGCATCTAAGATGAGATATGATTACCTTATATAAATACATCCAGGGTCAGTATAAAGATTTGTCAAGGGAGCTTTTTGTGGCAAGAGGTTTTCAACTGACAAGAGGACATCGCGTGAGGTTAGAAGTAAAAAGATTCCACCTTAAAGAAAGAAAAGGGTTCTTCACAGTAAGGGTGGTTAATCTGTGTATTCTCTACCAGAGGAGGTGGTGACAGCGGATTCGATAGATAACTTTAAAAGGGGACTGGATTTATTTCTAATTAAAAGGGGAATTCAGTGTTATCATGGATAATTAGAGGCAGTTTGGATCCAGGGAGAAATCCGATCGCCAGTATCTGGGGTCAGGAAGGAATTATTATTTTTTTTCCCTTTGAGACCATTGGCTAAGTCTCGCTTGTTTTTTTTTTCTGCTTGCCTGCCTTCTGGATTAATTAATAATAAAATAAATAAATAATTGATAAATAATAAATCCGCGTATTGCAGATCAGAGGAGATCTTAAAAGGTTGAACTTGATGGACTGAAAGTCTTTATTCAACCTTAAATACTATGTAACTATGTAACCACATTATTGATGAATGGCCCAATGGATTAATGGCTTGGTTTTGAGGTATCGCTGTGAACAGACAAACGCTGTAGATATCTAACAAGCTATATGCAAAACAAAGCAATTGATCCAGCAATTAGGTAATTAGTATTGATACTCAACATTTACAAAGTTCTATAGACAAGGCTGGATCGCTACCTTCTCGTAGTGAAGGAGCTTGTGTACTTCAATAAAGTGGGCAGGTCATAGCGGTCCACTGGGTAAGGATCCAGTATCTTTGCCAAGATAACCTTATGGATAAACAAGATTAGAGACATAATGATTGTGCCCGGTATGCTGTGGTCCATAGGGTCACAGACAGTTAGATGAATACAATAACTTAAAATGCAGATTCAAATTCAGAATACAGCTTCAAATATGCTGATATGGAAAATCAGCAGAGTTGAGATGTTACACTATTAAAAGCACTTGACATAATAAGATAAATGCATTATCAATACTGGTCAGTCAAACTGGATGGGAAGTGACTATATGCCATGCTGAATCGACAGGGCAGTTGAGCTACAGATTTTAAGCAATGGGCATCGCTGAAAAGGTGGGGATTTAAGAAAAATTTACAGCCCTGAAAACAACAATCAAGAAATTCCAAAAAGTAGGGACAGAGTAAGAAATGTCCTCCAGACAGAGATGGGAGAAGATAATGAGAAAGAAGGACAGGGGTAGGCCCTGAGAAGAGTGGAGAGAGCATTTCTATGGAATATTGGAAGATGAGGACAGAGTTATTGGGGGTATTGTAAGTCACAATTCTGAAATTAGGCCTTCTTTCCATGGCTTGTAAGAATTGAGCTCTGGGCAAACCACCATGGTTTTGAGTTTGTAAGTTTTACGGGCTTCTAATTTCCAGGAGCCATAGAAAAACTGCATTACTGGCTTTTCAAAACTCCTATTGTTGTGGGTCAGCCTTCTTTTGCGGAAGTCATGGAATGGAGGCGTTGGTTCTTTTCTTATGGGAACCATGGAATGTAGGCCATTTTCAGTAAGGTATAACTCGCTAGGATAGGGACTGACTGGGTGTAGCAGACGATTAAGTAAAATGCATTCCCAATGCACCTCATCCAATTCTACTCCATGTTATTTGAGATGCACATAGTTTCAGGTGAAAAATAGTCAGTGAACACAAACAATATCCCCTATTGCCATGTGGTAATATTTTCTTATTTATTAAAGTTACAATGAAGAATAATTACCTAATAGCTCAAAATTAAATATTAGCATGCAGGTTTTCCGATTTGCATCAAACTTATAAAATACAGATTTGTAGACACGCATTCCAAAATAGTTAAGTATATTATATATATCCAGTGTATCTGTATCCACATATTTCCAGACATACTGAAGTCGTTCTATAATGCATTACAATAACCATACAGCCAATTCTCTTTTCCATGAGAACTTTCCATTATTATTTCCAACATTCCATTCAAGGTACTGTTGCTTTTATCACTTCTCCCATCATTATTTAGGACATTATTGAATTTTAATGACCATTTCTGTAAATTAATGCACAGCACAGAAGAAAGCTATGATTGTTGGGTTGGGTATGGTTTTATAGGGAACATGTCTTCTCATGCATGATAGCTCGGTTACAAAAAACATCACTAATTGGACCAGATTGATGGTGTCATTGTGAAAGAATATCCTTTTTGCCTCTCTTAAAAAAATGGAAATTTTGTTATTTGTGCTGTTCTAATTTAGCTATAAATATACACAACTATACACCATACAGAAACATTTATTTACTGCCAGCAAAACAAGTTCATGTTTATAACAGGCTTGTCCAACGATGGTTCTCGGGGGGCTTGATTTTTCAGGATTTCATTTTCTTATCTGTAGAAAGTTGTTTGCAGCAGTGTAAGATCCCACTAGGAATCTCAGGGCTCCTGACAAAAGTGCACACTCAAGACAAAAACTAAAGCTCTAAAAAAAAAAGTTAAATTGCTAAATATTTTTATCAGGACATAAATACCAACATCTAAATAACAGAATGTTGTGATGAAGGAGCTTGTGTACCTCAAGGAAGCTGTGAGTTCAGACTAAACTTGGTCCTTTGGAGAAGAATTTAGCCACCCACTACAGTATCTTTGCCAAGAAAACCGTATGGATAGGCACAACCAGCAACGTAAATGCACTTTGCATGCTGAGGTCCATATGGTCACGGAGACGAGAGTTTGAACCGACTAATCAACAACAAAGTATCAAAAAGCAGTTTTCATCATGTGACGGGCACCACAAGGTATGGCAGAAAAGCATATGGAAAAAGTGCCATCCTAAGCCAAACTTGTAGGTAGATAGCATGATGAATACCTTCCATTGTGGTTCGTATCTGCTATCAAATTTATGTTTCTATATATAGCCAACAGATTTATGAGATGGCCCCATCTCCTATATCATCAAAACACATACATTGAATACCCACCTCTCCAAATTACCTACATCTGGTCTAACCCTTATTTTATTAAATACACCTATCAACACCACCACACTATGTCATCAAATCTCCAACATGTTATCACATTAACTGTATCAAAACATTCACAGTTAAAAGCTTAAGCTCCGCATCCGTGTCTCCAGTCAATGAAGAGACATACTGAGTACATATTTTTATATTTTAGAAAAAAAATAGAGAGAGTGCACACAGAGAGATAGTGTGCACAGAGAGAGAGAGCCCACAATGAGACAGAGGGCGTACAGAGAGAGAGAGAGAGAGAGAGAGAGAGAGAGAGAGAGAGCATGGAGAGAGGGCACACAGAGAGACAGTACAAGGAGAGAGAGAGGCTGCACAGCGAGACAGCGGGCGCACAGAGAGAGTGCACACAGAGAGACAGAGGGTGCACAGAGAGAGTGTACACAGAGACAGAGGGAAAAGAGAGAGAGGGCACACGGAGAGGATGCACAGAAAGAGGGAGAGGGCACACAGAAAGAGACAGAACAGAGAAAGACAGCACAGACACTTGAACATAACATATGATACCTTCATTTATGATGGGCAAGTTACTAATATATATATATATATATATATATATATATATATATATATATAGTAAACTCCCCGTTATCCGGCACCCATGGGGTCTCCCTATTGCTGGATAAGTGTAGATGCCAGTTAATGGAGAGTCCCCCCAAAAAAGGTCTAACGACCCTTAAACCCCCCAAACTCCCTAAAAATGCCTTTAAAAAGGAATTACCCAAACGGGGCCATTTAGGCCCAGAAAAAAACAATTTGCAAACATACTAACTTTTTTTCTGTCTCGAACTGCCGAATAGTGCCGGTTATGCAGGAGTTTTTTTTAATATGGGGAATTGATACCGGTGAAGGTTGCTTGAGAGTACCGGTTAGTTAGGTGCCAGATAACCAGGATTTTAGTGTTTGTGTGTGTAAAAAAAGCTAGCTAAAGGCAATACCATTTGTGCATTCCTTACTTAATATTGCACAGGTGGCTGTATTCATTATTAAAATGTTAAGGAATGACTCTGCTATATGACATCAGAAAGGGGGGATTGCTTCCAACCACACTATTATTGTGCTGTGTAACTGCATGGCTCTTAAATGCAATTAGACATAGACTTCATGTATTCAGCCAAGAAAGCTCAGTTGGAAATACTCCTTTTGAAATACTGCTTTGCAGAAAATACATACTTTTTATCGTTTGTGGAGGAAATCTTATTTTATAGGTCTGAGGCAGTATTTCACGCAAGCATTCCTTTCATCGTTTTTTTAGTGATGAACATATGGCTAAATACTTATGTAAGAATAGTTATAGAGTAGAATTAGGAAGTATATTTTTTTTTCTAAGATCATTTTTTCAGTTACTTATCAGTTCTGAAAAAGCTGAGATGCCAGTGAGGCATACAATTTTGATTTATAAGTTAACATTTAAGAACAATTAATATTATATGGAAGTTTCCCTGTAACTTTTTCTAATTTAACACACACTGCTTATATCAGAAAAACACATCACATTGTTTCCACACCCTCAGAGGTGCCTACATAGGCACCTGGTACTAACCAATAGAAACACTGCATTCAAATGCGTTTTTTAACCCTATACTAACCTTCACTCCAACAGCAGCACAGTGCAGAGACCTAGAGCAGCTCTGCCTGAAGCTGCATCCTTATTGTGGGAATAAAAGACTACACGTCCCATGGGGCTCTGCAGCAGAGACTGATCCCCGGACATTGCAACAAAGTTGTAGCTGGCTTTGGTTGGCCAAAATGAATTATGAACTTTATGCTAATTTAGCTTGGATTTTTAGGGGCGTTCCCTCTCAAAATCAACTGCCAGAAAACACAAGAAATTTACAAACTCCAGGGTAAGTTTATTAAGTTTTATTTGGGGGGGTTTCATGCAAAGAAAATGTTTGCATACACTACTGATTCTACTCTATCAGATGCATTGATAATCCATGAAACCTCTATATACCTTTAATGATCATATAAAATGTGTATCATAAATTGGTGCAAAATTAATTGTTGTAACAAAGAATTTCATTTACACCCATGCGTAAGCTTTAATTTAAATGGCCAATAAAAGTATTCAGATTTTAGAATTAAATAGTAAGGGATTTAAGTAGCAGAAACTGCATAAATGTATATTTAAACAAAATGAATAATAGGAGGAGGAGCTACTTAGACTGTACTTATGATAATGTGACAGAACATGACCTTGTTTTTACCACTAGGATATGTTTCTAAATGATTTGCAAATAAAAATATATCTAAATAGGGATAATATTGGAACCAGCCTGCACAGCTGTTTCTAATTAGTAACACCTTCTGGTAAAGCTTATTATGTATCCTGCTGGTAAAGGGAAACATTAGAAGAAACCTAAAACCGCTAACTTCAAATGGTCATAAATCAATCAATCAATTTTAAAAAGGAAAGCACCTTTTCAGCATTTTCTTTCACAGATATGGTGAGTTCAGAATCCCTTTAAGAATGCAACTTGACATACGCTACTTTAAATGAATTGAAGACTTTCTTATTGCAACATTCCAGCCTTTTTACATAGATTTTTACAAAATATTTTTTTGCCAGGGAAGAGGGACAAATTAAGTAATAAACAGGGAGGAATTTGCCCAAATCCCAAGAGAGTATTGTCATTATTAGTTAGACTTCTTGTTGCTGCTGCTACTGCTATCTCAGAAATGCTGCACATAAGGTCACTGGAAATGTATTTTTAGCATCTAAATAATTGTTCACTTCCACAAGATTTGGAATATTGCCTAAAATTGCTGCAAGGAAACAAGCCAAGCATAACTCCACTGAGGAAAAAAGCCCCATTGCATAATAAAACAACTAATAACAAACTTCTATGTGTGCTGAACTGGAATATGTATATTTTTATTTTCCTTGTTTTTTATTAGATATTTCCTTTTGTTAGCATATTATTTCTCTGTCTAATTGTGGGACATTACAATAGTGTCTGTCCACAGATCATTTATTTATTAAGAGAAGGTAGACATTTCTTAAGATTTCTGAAGAAATTGCAACTGTTTATGTCATAATTCTAGGACACAGACTTAAAGGGCCACTGTATGGAAGTTCCAAAGCGTACTGTAGGCATTATGCCAAAGATTGAAAATTGGGGATACTATTTAAAAAATAAATCTTAAACGTAATGGATGTATTCATTTCAAGAGGAACAAATATTCATTGTAATATGGTAGTGGAGGTCCTGAATATGAACTGTGACTGCCTATTGACTATCACTGTTGTAACCAGATGTTGGCTGACTCTTGGTCACCATATAAAGAATGTAGGTGAATAACTACTAAATTCTCAGAATGTGTGATTCTTACCTACGTAATACATAAATTGGATATTGGATGGTTTTTACAGTTGGCATGAGGTGTGTGGGGTTTGAAAGGCATTAATATACAATTGGAGAAGGCCTTCATGGTTTAGAGATAATGGGCATTGGGTTATTGTGTACGTTGGGCATGAAACAGGGGCACAGTCTCAAAGAATGGGCTTTTCATATTAATGATATAAAAAAGAGAGATAAAAACAAAATAATTAGGGATATGTAAAAATTATAATAACATTCATTGTAAATATAATAGGGAATATGTTCCAAAGCCTAAAGAAATGGTGAATTTCTATATTGCAATGTTACCAAATATACAAAGATTTGGTGCCTCCAATATTTCCTTAATTCTTAAATTCTACAAAATTTAGTATATATAAGCCACTATATTTAAAATTGATTGAAACAAAAAATATGTAATTAATAAAACTCTCATTACTGTATAATAAACCCCTAAAAAAAAAAAAAAGGAAAAAAATAGAAAAAAAGAAAGAAAAAAAAACGAACTCATTGCAGTGTCTTTGTTTATTTGTATTGCATCCAATGATGAACTTGTAAATAAGCTGAACACTGATTTTTTTGTTTGTTTTCTGGTGGAATATTTTGAAAAAGATAACTTGATCAGCAAGGCAAATAACTTGATTTATGTAACACGTCTGCACGAAATACATAAACAACGTCAGTGCCAAAACTTTCTGTTTCCTAAAAACGACTAAGATTAACGACTTGTAATTTTGACTTCTTGAAAGATATCGCTTAGGTCTTCTGGTCTGGTGCTCATCAGAAACAAATCTTAGGATCTCACAGCTTCTTTCCTGTTTTCTCCTATATCCACACCGATCCTACGAGCCAAGAAATGCCTTGTCCCCAATGACTCCCTCATCAGGATGTTTCCTGCAGTCCTGTGTCTCTCCCAGCTCATCACTGCTCCAGATGATGTGAGAAATCTGCTCATCGTATTTACGCAACTGCTGTCAGGTCAAGGCCAAGAAAGATGCAGATCGGTTGTTTATTAGTGGTTGTAAACATAAATTCCATGAAATAATTTGGTAATATTGTGATCCAGAGCTCTGAGGCAAGCAGAGAAACAGAGCAGGGCTTTCTTGGATATAAAGACATGGAAGAATTAGTTTTCAAAGTTGTCTATGTCACGTCTTACATTGCTGGCTGTACAAGAGATAAGAGATATGGTACCCGGAAAGCATTTTTGCAGTTTTCTTTTTATAGGATTAGTGTGTCCAGATTAAAATGAATATGCATAAATCAGAAAATAAATTAAACGATCACTGTAGTTTGAGAAGAATATAACAAAACAACTTAAGCAGCATTGAACCTAAAAGCATATCTAGAGATCATCTATATTGAAGCCCCCCCCCCAAAAAAACTCATCCTCGACCCCTCCCTAGTTCTCATTCAATGGACATTCTCTGATATGGCTTTAAGGACAAGTTCTTTCTTATTCTTCATTATAGAGCCTGTGGTGACATATAAATTATTTTTTGATTGACCCATCCACTGCAACTACTTGTGTTCCATGTTGGCCAACATCTAGCTACTTGCCAGATGTTGGCCAACATGGAACACAAGTAGTTGCAGTAAAAGCCTCCATCACATACACTGCCCACTCAGAGCATAAACAACTCAACAGGTTATATCCTTGTAAACTAAAGAGCTTTATATTAGTCCTAATGAAAGCACTGTTAGTTCTAGATGTCACATTCCCACTTTGCAGATAGAGGGTTCCTTTCTTCAAAATCTATTTCCACCTAAAGAATAGATTACTGGAAACTAAGATAACAAATTACAAAGCAGCATAATTACATATATAAGTATTAATATTAGTTTTATTATAAATATGTTGCCTCTTTTCAAATGTACCGTAGTTCTTCAAAAAGATAATGCTTTATACAATTATGAGTCCATTAAATGTTTTGTTAGTTTAAAGGAAACCAAGAATATATATATATATATATATATATATATATATATATATATATATATATATATATATATAAATATATTGAGTATGACAAATTACACTGGAATTATAATATTTTGTAAAATTAAGATAAGAAAAAAATTCAAAAGTCAAAAACTTAGGGTACCACTGTTGAATTTATATCTAGTACCAAATGCAAAAATCATTTGCCAGTCATTTTAAGAAGAATTACTAATTGTGATAGACATGGAAATTCCATTACTAAAGCAGGAATACATATGTTCAAATACATTTTGCAGATGTTGGGTTTTCAGCAGTAAATCTCTTGCAGGCAATCTGTAAAATGCAATACGGCCAGTGATCGCCATCCATTCTGGAGCTGATGACACTCGCAGGTGAATACTGATATAGATGGAAACATTGACCTTTTCTTAACAGCATCTTATGACATAAACTAATCCTCAAGTAACCTGCTGAATTCCAGACGTAACAGTAATTGCAGCTCCGACTGCTTTTTCTCCAGTTTAGTGCTTAAAGGGACCTGAAAATTCCTAAAACTACTGTGTAATATCAAGTAGATGCTTGAAAGTCATATGGAAACATTTAGGTTTTCTTTGTTTGTTTTTTTAATTGATCAACTGACTTTTTAGTTTTTCCTGAAACCCTCCCACAACAAACTGCACAGAAAATGAGGATTAGGCTATTACTTTTGCACTGGTCATATTTTAGTTTTTCGATTACATGTGGACAGGTTGCAGTGGTTAAAAGGTTTTTACTTTTATCTAATCTAACACATGCTGCTTGTATCCAAAACATTGATTCATTAAATGCACATACAGATTTACTTTTGCTGCAGAGACTGAATCCCCATATATTGCTACAATGTTGTAGCTGCCTCTGATTGGCCACAATACATTTTGAATTTTATGCTAATTTAGCATGGATTTTCAGGGTTATTCCTTCTAAAAATCAACTGCCAGAAAAGTGAAAAATGTTTGCATACACTACTGATTCTCCTCTATCAGATGCATTTTTTAATCCATGAAACTTCCATGTACCTTTAAAGGCATCTGTCATAGAACTGTAGGTTGTGAATTTGAATTCCAGTTCTTATTTTTTTTTGGGGGGGGGGGTTTGCAATTATATTAGCAACTATTTTAACACGTATGAAGGAAAATGTCAGAAGCTAGTTTTTGGAATAATAAAATGTTGACGCCTATGTTGGACTCTGGAGGCATCCATCATACTTTGCTGAAGGTTATATTAGTGATCTGGGATATTTACATCTCTGTAGGAGCAGAGACTGCAGTTATTCCTACCTCTTAGCATGTGGGGAGGAATGTGGTAGGCATCAAATTCTAACAGCTCCAACAACATAACAAAGTCCCACCTTTGTGCTGTCAGAAATAATACAATTCCAAGTAGTAAAATTATATTTTATTAAGCAATAATAATATTTAATTATCTGAATTATTTACCAATCCAACATTGCTTGTAAATTTCAGGCTTTACTACATTTATTACAATTTTAATAAATATATTTCTGTAATTGAATGTCTTTTTAAAATTGAAAAAAGTTAAGAATACCTATGTCTCGTTCTCTTCCAAAATATAACATTTTTTTTTTCTTTAAAGCTAGGTTAATTTTTTCCCTAAATAAAATAATTAACTGTTGAAGAGATATTTCAGTGGAAGTTTAATGAACGGGGTTTGTAATAAATATAGCAATTTAGAAAGAATATTCACTTTATAGTATGAGATTTACCATTTAAAATTTAAATGGGTACATTTATTTATCTGTTTTTTAATGTAAATATAAAAAAAATACATAAAAATGTATTCTAAAGACAGAAAGCTGTGTCAAATGACATTGGACAGTAACCTCATGTGCATAATACCACAGAGGTTCATGAGATATGGGAAATGCTCATCAGTCTCACATGTATAACCATATTATTTTTTTCAGACAACCTCATAATATTTGGACTTATCCCAGACAGACGGAAGTGTCATGCTGTGAGAGACGGTGTGTACAGGAAAAATATGTGGTGTAGCTATTGCCAACAAAGTATTAAATCACAAAATTGCACAGACGTACAATAAAGGTAAAAAATATATAATACATTTATATAAATATAAATGTATGCTTATAATTGCATATATATATATATATATATATATATATATATATATATTAAAATTCTGAGAAACAGTTATTACACAGTTGTTACAATATATATATATATATATATTGTAACAACTGTGTAATAACTGTTTCTCAGAATTTTAAACTTGTTTTAGACATTTAAATGTGAACACATATGTACTATTTATTTACTGTACTACTGTGCTGTGGAGGGCTTCTATCACTCTTTTGCCCACCATATTATAAATGATTGTTGTGGTGAACTACCTACTCATAATTTCCACAACACAAGCTGAAAACCCGCTCCATGCTGATGATAGCCAGTAAGCTTGAAACAGCTGTACATGGATAGGATACTCAGCTTGTGTTTAATCCAACCATGGCTTTGCATTAAAGCTGTGTAATACAGCATGCATAAGCTTAAAGGAAGCCATTTTTAATAATGGCTAAGGATTGAAGAGCGAGGCATTTGTGGGCACATTTGCATGTCCCAGTTCAGCTTCCCAGAATGCAATGAAGTATATATATATATATATATATATATATATATATATATATATGTATATGTATATATATATATATATATATATATGTATATGTATAAAGATATCCTAAAAGCAGGTTGAAATACTTTTAGAATTTTAAAAATACGTGCATCCCCCCCCCCCCCCCCCCCCCCAAAGATCCAATAAAGTAAAATGTGTTTTACATGAGTCACTGACTGCCCACTCCCAGACCCACTTTTACAGCTTGGTGTAATGAGCAAAAGAAAAAAAAAAGAGTTAACCCTTAACAAGTCCATCTGTGCAGAGCATGGAATGCAGGAATCAATTAAAGAGGTCAGTGCAGTGCAGAGTTCAGGAACAATCTGCTATCAGTCACTGCAACAGACAGTAGGCAGGATACACATGTTTGTAAACATACCTAAAACAAGATTTTTCAGCTATAATTTAAAAAAAAAATTAGATAATTTTACTATAGAATCGTGTGCTCTTTCACACCATGAAGAGCACTTACAGTGAGGTAAATGGGCCTTTAAGTTTATTTTATATTTAAGAGTGCTTAGAAAATATTAACTATGTAAACATTATGGAACTTCCTCGATTTACTACATATTTGTGGAGAGTAGAAGCATCCACTAAATGTTACATTTCTGTCACTGACACTTAAAATGCATATAAAAAAACACAGCTGTAGTTCCAATCTGTGACGGTTATATTAGCTCACATCGCCTAAAATGAATAGGATTTATAGCAATGTATTTAAACTTCCATAATTTAACTCTTTAAGTAACCGCTTGTTTTAGGTTCATTTCACAGTTTTTAATATTAAGTGTCTCCATGAAAACTCAATGATTTATCATGTAGAAAAGAGCATTTAAGTGAGACAGAATATACATAAAATATTTGTGACCACAAACATTGGTCCTGGCTACTTGCTAACCAAAAAAGTGTACAAATTACCATGAGCAACAGATGGTACCCACTCAGGGTCTCAAGTTTTAGTGGGCATTACAAAGAAGAGATGTCCTGCAGCATATCAGTCTATCACCAACTATGGGTATAGACCAGTGGTGGTCAACCTGGTCCCTACTGCGCACTAGTGGGCAAGTCAAGCTTTAACGGCGGGGTAATGGCTAGGTGGCGTTGTTGATGAGTGACGTCACACGTCGTTGACCCGCAGCAACACAACTTACTGGTTGGAGAGCTGGTGAGAGATCCTAGGGATAGCAGTCAGGAATTGATCACTATCTAGTAAGTACAGGGCGATGCATAGCTAGGGTCATAGGATCTATGTAACCAGAAATTAGATATTGAGTTACTGCGGCACCGGTGGGCAGTACGGAAATTTTACCATCAAAAGTTGGCAGAAGGTATTAAAAGTTTGAAGACCCCTGGGTATAGACAATCTCTAAAATACCAGGCAACTATCTCTTTCAGTTACATCAAAACTTCGGATCTTCCTAGCCAAAGTAATCAGAGCATTCCTGCATTATTTAAATATACAAATACTCAACATCATACCAGATCCACCATGCTGCAGTAATAACAGATTTACAAAGAAGTCCGGTATATACAAAATGCATGGGGAGTATACGTTATTGAGGGCAAAGGTTTATACAAAACTGTTTAAGTGATGGTGGCACAAGGTATGTGGTTGGCACAAGGGTTAAATATTGATGTTCACTGTAAACATAATAAATAGATCTAATACCTTTTCATAATTAATAATGCAACAAGTACAATCCCCCGCTATACCGCAGTGTTTGTATAAGGATGCATTAAGTCCTTTTATATATATATATATATATATATATATATATATATATATATATATATATATATATATATATACACTATATGGTTATACATTCTTGCTTTATCAATGTAACCATTTAGAAGTACTCTTCCTGACAGTAAATACGTCCATCTGCGCACAGAAAGTAACAGACATGAGAAGATAAATGGAGGCAGGAGCAGTCACTTATGGTGATGTTTGCAGCAGGTTTTCTGGACAGATGGTACAATAAGCCCACAGACCCAATACGTGCTTTTAGGTCTCACTGTACCAGAATATAAACCCTAGGGATCTCTGAAAGTATACAAAGTATTATAAAGACATAAATTATATGGCTTTCATGTTTGTTGTTACCGTAGATTTATCGGACTATGATAATAACTTTGCTCTTACCAGGTATAAGAAGATTAGAATGGAGGCCATCTGTCAGATGTACACAGACATGAAATAGTGAGTATATATCTGTGTGAGGGTTGTATTCAGTAATTGCCATGTATTTAGCACATCAACACAGTGCCTAGCACACCTTGTTTTCAGTACATACACACAGTACCTTACGTGCAATGTATTCAGCACATACACTGTACCTTGCATATATTGCATTCAGCTCATACACAATACTTTGCTTTTTTTGCATTCAGTATATACACAGTACTATGCATGCAGTGTATTAAGCAAATAAACAGTATCTTGTGTGCAATGTATTCAGAGCATACACAGTACCTTGTGTGCGATGTATTCAGAGCATACACAGTACGTTGTGTGCAATGTATTCAGTGTATACACAGTACTATGCACGTAGCGTTGCGTGACCCAGCGGAGCCTGTGAGGCCTGTCAGCCAATCAGCTGCGTCGAGGGCTTGTTGCCGTTTCCTAGCAGCGCGGTTCTCCCGACTGAAATCCCACCCACCCACCCTGTTAACTTGGTTTGTAAAAAATGTAAGATGTAATTATTATATTTATAAAAAAAAAAAAAGATGATGTTTTTTGTATTTAAAGAATTTTGGAGAAGTGGCAAAAAATTTACTATTTTGATCATTTAGGGCTTGGCGGGAGGTGAGTTGCCCGGTCCACTGGCCTAAGTGGGCGTTGCCTCTACCTCACAGGGCGTGCTTAAGACAAGCATTGGGGCTTTGGGCAGGGCTCAAAGCGTGAGGTCACTGTCCGTGGCCGTGCTCCTCCCCCGGAAAAAGGTTAAAAATAGTTCATATAAATAAAGTTAAGTGTTGTTGTTTACATTTGTTATAATAAAGCTGTGGCCCGTTGTTCTCCCAATTTCAGTCGTCGTGTCTTTTACTTATCACCCTAGCCTAAATGGATCATGCATGGGTCATGCATTCAGCCCATACACAGTACCTTCCAAACAAAATATTCAGCATATACACCATACCTTGCATATATTGCAATCAGCATATACACCATACCTTGCATATATTGCAATCAGCATATACACCATACCTTGCATATATTGCAATCAGCATATACACCATACCTTGCATGCAACATATTCAGCATATACACCATACCTTGCATGCAACATATTCAGCATATACACCATACCTTGCATATATTGCAATCAGCATATACACCATACCTTGCATATATTGCAATCAGCATATACACCATACCTTGCATGCAACATATTCAGCATATACACCATACCTTGCATGCAACATATTCAGCATATACACCATACCTTGCATATATTGCAATCAGCACATACACAGTACCATGCATGCAATTTATTCTGAGCTCTCTGATGGAGACCGTAGGTTAAAAGAATATTCCAAAGTCACATGGCCTGTGTATGATGATACGCAAGCTGGTAACACACTTATAAAATAAATACAGCGAGTAGCATACTAACCGAATACTGCATTTAAAGGACCACTGTTATTATATTTAAATCACACTCTTTTGAAGATCTTCACATGAGAAAGTAAAAAATAATACAGCCTCTAATTTATAACTTTTTATATACATTTATGCTGCAGTGTAATCTACCATCTTATTTTCTATGGGTCAACTTCCTGAGGCGGAAGAGGACTTTGAGTGCACAGGAAACCTCTATTAGAACAATGGAAATGTGGCAGCTACACCTGCCAGCACTTTCAACAGGATTAATGGAAAGCTTGTAGAGGACAGTCAATAAGGATAAGAAAATGGAACCCAGTAAAGAATAGTTGCATAGAAAATATAAGCATGTGAATTTATTTAATTTTTTTTTAACTTTGCACATCATTAAAATGAAGTAATATAAAGCACCATATAGAATAAAAAGCCAGAGTGGCCCAGTCCGACACAATGAAACTCTTTGCTTTTCACAGGATTCTCATAAAACATATTGCTAATATATCTCAGCGCTTCCTCTCAGATTGTTCCAGCCGCCTAATAAATGACACGCTACAAAGATAATGACATCATTCATACCTGTCACAAGGGGACACTCGCCTGCAGCTCCCAACAGGAAACCACTCATATGGCTTGAAAAGAAAGAGATTGTTTTTCTACTAAATATGACCTCATACATTGCTTCCTCCTTATGTACCCATTAAGAAGCGCCTGTATACCATAGCAAACTAGTGTTGTTTCTTACAGTTCAATAACAAAACAAGTACAGCCTTGCACAGAAATCCTATGAAGGCACTTACAGCTGGCTGTTCTGCAGAGGATGTGAGACACTCTTTGCCATCTTCCAAATCCGGTTCCTCGTTTTCCTTGTTGTCGGTGGAAGGGGAGACATCCTGGGCAGAGCAGGCACTCAGCAAGTCGGGCAGACTGGTAGATGGGTATTTGCAGAAATCTACTTCAGTGCCGTCCTGTACAAGACCAAATAATGTTATGTTAGACTGGCCCTGGAGACAGCATAGGCAAAAGGGCATACGACGGGCAAGTGCAGGGTAGTGATTGGCTAATTGGTAAAAGATGTGGGAAATAGAATGGTGTTAAATAGGTGGGTTTTAAACAGCCATTTTGAAAAGGAGTGGACATATTCCTCCCTCCCTATTGTTAATGTTTGGTTGTCACAGCTGTTGGCGGGGGTGCTGTATCACCTTAGGTTCGAGCTCAGTAGATTGAAGGTATATGGTTTGGTTGGCCCCAGAGAATCCATTGCGCATGGGTTTCCATTGGACCTCTGGGGAGGGGCCGGAGCTCGTTCCTAGGTGGGGTTACAGCTACGTCTAATTGTATGTTCAAGTTAATAAAACTGTGGCCTGTTTAATACCCAAACCATGGCTTGTGTCATCATTTCATGAAGGTTATGATGTTAGTTATGTGGGTAAACGGACTAAGTCACTTTGCTTAGGTCAAGGGCACGCTTGGAGATACACACAGGACCAGATAGGGGAGAGATTTGTAAGAAGTCAACATGCTGGTTATGTTTTGAAGTTTAAGAGCTAAGAATACTCAGAGGTAATTGGAAAAAATATATAATTTTATGTATATTGTTATATATTTCCGGAGAAGAGCACTTGATATGGGCATATTTCATGACCAGTCACTGATCCAGACCAGGGTGGAACTACTGTCAGTGCAGGTGGCGCAATGCATCGGGGCCCTCTTCGGAGCCTCACTATATTACATTTTAGGGGGTATCCGGGTGAAATTCATTGGTGTTGCAGCAGTCAGTGCTATCCCTCCCCTGCCGGTGCATCTTCTTGGCAGTGGAGGGAATCACGAATAACATGACACACACGCAGTGGCGGAGCTAGAGAATGCAGGGCCCCGGTGCAAAAACTAAATTGGCGTCCCCCCCCCCCCCCCCCCCAAAGGGGGTTGTAACTTTTTTTTTTCTGGGCCCCCACCTTCCCCAAGACAGCTTCCTCTAGTTCCCCTCCCTAATACCTTTCCCATAACAGAATCCCTCCCCAAGACCCTTTACCATAGCTGCAGCCCCCCAAGACTCATGAAAGTGAATGTAATCACATATAATAGTTGTCAAACTGCGATTCGTCGTCACATTTGCGACAAATTGCAGTTTCACAACTGCGCATTGCGCTCTGTCCTGCGCATCCGCATTGCGCACTGGCTTACGCTGCGCATTGCGCAAGGGGGCCGCGCAAGAGGACTGTGCGACGGCGGCTTGCACAGGCGCATTGCGCGAAGAAGAGGAGGGGAGACACACAGGGAAGCAGGGGGAAGACAAGAGGAGAGTGGGGAGAGACACAGGGCAGGGAGAGGAGTGGGGACAAACACAGAGGAGGGGAGAAGCGACACAGAGGATGGGGGGAGAGACACAGGGGAATGAGAGGGGGAGAGACACAGAGGAGGGGTAGAGACACAGGGGAGTGAGGGGGGGAGAGACACAGGGGAGTGAGGGGGGGGGGAGACACAAAGAAGTGAGGGGGAGAGACACAGGGAAGGGAGACGAGGTGGGGGGGAAGAGACACAGGGGTGGGAGAGGACGGGGGTAGACACACAGGGCAGGGGGGAGAGACACAGGGGAATGAGAGGGGGAGAGACACAGGGTAGTGAGAGGAGGGGGGAGAGACACAGTGGAGGGAGGGAGAGACACAGGGGAGTGAGAGGAGAGGGAAGAGACACAGGAGGGGGGAAGAGACACAGGGGAGTGACAGGAGGGGGGAAGAGACACAGGGGAGTGACAGGAGGGGGGAAGAGACACAGGGGAGTGACAGGAGGGGGGAAGAGACAAAGGGGAGAGGGGAGACACATAGGGGTGGGAGACGAGGGGGGAAGAGATACAGGGGAGAGGGGAGACACATAGGGGTGGGAGAGGAGGGGGAAGAGACAAATGGGAGAGGGGAGACACAGGGGTGGGAGAGGAGGGGAGAGAGACACAGGGGAGTGAGAGGGGGGAGAGACAAAAAGGAGTGAGAGGAGGGGGAAGAGACATAGAGGAGGAGGGGGGAGAAACACAGGGGAGGGAGAGGAAGCGGGAAGAAACAAAGGGGAGGGGTGAGACACATAGGGGTGGGAGAGGAGGGGGGTAGACACACAGGGGAGGGAGAGGAGGGACGAGAGACAAAGGGGAGGGAGAGGAGGGAGGAGAGACACAGGGGAGGGAGAGGAGGGGGGAGAGACACAGGGGAGGAAAAAGGGGGGGCAGACACAAGGGAGGGGGGAAGAGACATGGGGGGAGACACAGGGGGGAAAGAGACCCAGGGGAGGGAGAGGGGGAAGAGACACGGGAGGGAGAGGAGGGCAAGAGACACAGGGGAGGGAGAGGAGGGCAAGAGACACAGGGGAGGGAGAGGAGGGCAAGAGACACAGGGGAGGGAGAGGAGGGCAAGAGACACAGGGGAGGGAGAGGAGGGCAAGAGACACAGGGGAGGGAGAGGGGGCAAGAGACACAGGGGAGGGAGAGGGGGGCAAGAGACACAGGGGAGGGAGAGGGGGCAAGAGACAAAGGGGAGGGAGAGAAGGGCAAGAGACACAGGGGTGGGAGAGATGGGGAAAGAGACACAGGGGGGGATAGGGGTAAAAAGACAGGGGGGAGGAGACACAAGGGAGGGAGAGGAGATTGGAAATGAGACACAATGGAGGAAGTAGACAGAGGGAGAGGCCCGTGATGAGCGCCAAAGGTGAGGCTCCCATTGTGTGGGGGGGAGACAGCATTGCCAGGATTCACATTTTATTGCTGTAATTTTTGACGGGCAAGTTGCTAGTATTGTATATTGCTCTTATAAATCATTAAATTGAAATGTTATTAATGATCAAAGCATAATTAAAACAGCAGGCTCCTCTTGTTGAGGCATTACATGGACCTTTTAATTAAATGCTAAGATTTGAAGAAAGAATTATACACACGATATATTCTTCTTGAACTTAATGTAAAGAAATGTAATCCGGATATTAATAGCAAAATATCTAGTATAGAACTCAGTGGCTCCACCAAGTCATAGGGAGGGTAGGAAGTATCTCCACCTGCCAGGATATACACGTGACAAGTGAGAATATGTATATATGGTATAGGGATGGGTTGTTGATGCCCTCACAATAACAGGGTTTAAGGTGACAATTACTTTTACAGCTTGCATGGTAATGGTTATTTTATTTGAGATTCAAATATCTAGTATCTACTCAAACTGCTTTAAAATCAGATATATTAAATATACTATACTCTTTCTATAAGTCTTTACTGAGACTTTAATCTAAAGAACAACAGATAACTGAATATATCACTCATATTAAAGAAATATAGATCTCTAGAGTTTTACTGTGACTAATCCACTTGGGAAAAAACACATCTTTACCGCCATTTTTATAGTAATAGTTTTCATAATAGTGAACAAAGCTACATAAAGATGTAGAACATCATTTTTGGGACTCCTGGGGGTCATATGTTAGCATTATTAATATTAAACAAAAAAAGGATCCATAAAATCAAACATTCAGAAGCCTAGTATATACATACCCTACTGGCAACTACCAGTTGTACAATGCCAACCGTTGCCCGGAGAATAGCCACAGCTTCTTGGTGAGAGAGACCAACCAGCGACTGACTATTTATCATCAGTAGCTCATCACCTGATTTTAATCTGCCATCCCTATAAATAAAGACAAAAATAATCATTAATACACATATATAAATGTTATACTGCAGAGGAAATATAAATGTTTTAGATTGATTTAATAGTGGGGTTAAAATATTGTTAAGAAGCTGCTTCTTAAGGTTATTAAATTATTAATTGTCCCCTTTGTTTATTTTATGAAACAATAAAAGTCCTTTAAATAACATGGATTTCAAATGCACGTGAGCCTTCGTTATAATTGATTCTTAAGATGCTAATAAGGAACAGAACATAAATATACATGACAGGTGATAGTGTCCACCCAAACTTTCAGTTGTAGGGCAAGGCCACACACTTTATAAAGATATATATATATTTATATCTGCCATTGCAGAAGGGTGTGATGGGTGCCACTTAATCCATCATGGATAAACATGAAATACTTATAGGTATGGCAGGAAGAACTTATTTATAGCATTTTAATGGGACTACGCTATTTGCCACTCTTAATAAAAAAATATGAATGAAAATTAGCAAAATATAAAGTGACAAAAATATATTGCTATTATTATGGTCAGAATCGAACAAATATTTGCTTGTTGTATTGAAGTATTTCATCCGATGTAACTCTGTAAAAACCAAAACACAAGAAGGAACCTTGGGTTTACCAGTAGTCTCGATCGCATTAGTCTATGGCAGCTTTGTGTGTAAACGAAATAAAATATGTGTTAAAAGTATCCTGATATGAACAAGGTTCCTTGGACCTAGGTGGAAAATAACTGTCTTAATGTACCTGTCTGCTGATCCACCTTCTTCAACGTGTGCCACGATTATACCATGAGGGCACCTCTTTGATCCTCGACCTCCAGTAATCTGAATTCCCAGTCCACCACTACCCTTTAACATGTGCATCTTCCATATGCAACAGCCTTCACGCTGAAAAGAGAGACAAGATTGTATTCATTACAACATAGGGTACACCCTTTACATTGTAAGTTTGCGAGTTTTCAATCTTGCATGGCGTTTTGGGGAAACCCCTATGGAAACTGGATTATAATCGCAAAGATAGGGCCTCCATCCTTTGCAATGTGTTAATACTGCTATTTGTTTTTGCCTTGATTATAACCCTTGTATAGCGATACAGAATATGTTGGCACTTTACAAATAAATAATAATAATAATAGACAGGATGTAGAAGTAGATAGAGAAATTGTAAGAAAAACAAGTGGCCAGAGTAGTAAGAAACTCTAGTATAGCTTGACCTGAGACATCTCAAGTGGAGGTAGTCTTCCAAACTCTTATTACTTTCTGATTGGTTACTAATTAACCTGCTCTTCTCGCTCTAGAATTAGCACTGTTAGTATAGCTATGCATACCAGAAGAGTAAATATCCCAGAACCCTTTGGGAAAACATCCTTAGTGTTACTGCTCTTAACCTACAGACTACAAAAAGGACCTGTACATTTGATCAATCCTTCAATTATACTACACAAGTTATTTATTTTATTGGTAAAATGAATCCGTAACCCATCATTACTGACAAAAATATAATTCAAGATCCTAACCGATGTATACTATAAAATAAAAAGATTGAAGGACCAGAGGGCCACACCAGGCCTCCTGGGGATGGCAGGAGGGACCACTTGACCTGGCAGGACCGGGTAGCTTTCCTCCCAAGAAGTGGTCTGTGTCTAATCATTGTATTTAATAGGTAATTATGTATAACCTTTATTGGCTCATACCAACTGGGCCTTGCTTAGGTCATGTGATCTATTCACAAAAAATGAAGTCAGTCCTACACAACTTCTGCATACCTATTGCATACTTTTTCAAACAATCAATCTTAAGCAAAACCTCCATTGAATTTCTCCAATATTTAAAATAAAATGTTTAAAATGCCAACAAACGATCTATATTATAAGATCTATGTTATTACCAGATTGATATAAAATGCATTTATAACGTTTTGTAGTACGCAATAATGTCTCTGATTGGCAATTTTGGTCCACACAATAGGTAATTTTAAGTTAACCATTTGAGTTGCAGTGCCAGTTGTAATTCTATACATCTATCATAGTTCACGTTTCATAAAGGGAAATTCTAGCTGTGATCACTTGTCACCATATTTCACCATCTATCAGCAATGTATACTTTACTTCTTCAAAGGTCTTGGACAGAGTGTGGAAAGGTGCTATGAACCATATCAGGGGGGTGGGCTGCTGTTTCCCTTTGGTTTGAAAGAGATTTTTGTGCACTTTAAATAAACTTTGACGACAATTTATCATCACCTAAGCCACCATCTTCTTTCACAAGCAGTTTCTTATACTCTGGAGTATTTGGTTTCTTCCCATAGCTTATGTGGCAGATTGTTGCCTTTTTTTGGCATAGTATTTTACTAGCCATCAATAGAATATTGTAAATATAATGTATATTCATTGTCCATGAATAGGCTATTGAATTGTCAAGCTCAAGAATGTGAAGTATGAAGACAGCTATGTTGAACACTTCTCGCTATTTCTGCAATCTACATTCCTGCCGAGTTCTGAAGCTTGTCAAACAAAGGAAACGCCATAAGCGCTCAGTCCATATTACCATTAATTCAATGGGTGGAATTCATCAGATTTTATTGGTGTTAAGTCGCTGTTACCAATTAGCTTGGAAGTTTCATTACTAATAACCAAAATCGTAATATTTTAAAATATGCTATGCATTTCCAGCATTCAGCAGCTCTCTATAAAGACTATGGCCCATGTTTATTAAAGGAGCATTGTACTTCAAGAAAAAAGGCGCATCTTTTTGAAGGCTGTAAAAACCAACAACAATGGCAACTGTCTAAGAAATGGACATTAACAATTTTTTGAGAATATCTGAATAGTTTAGAAGTACAGGAATTGTTGTATTTTTGTGTTTGTTACATCACATCTGGATCATTACATCACTGGATGTTTTTGTAGCTATCAGTGAAGGGAGATGTGAGGAGGAGGGAACGAGGGAGCAGTAATCTCTCTTAGATTATTGGATAAGATTGAAATTCAAACCATTCCTTTTCCCTCTCATTGGCACAGAAGCAGGAAGTTTGCATCAATAGATGCAAGAACTGGAAACTTTCATGTTGTCTGCCCACCAGCAGTGGCAGCAAGCGGCCACTAGGTGGTGGGGCAGAGATTTCCTAGGGTTAGGTTTAGTGTTAGATTGAGGGGTTAGGGTTATATTTAGGGGTTATGGTTTAGGGTTTTTATTAGATGTAGGGGTTGGGATTTAGGGGTTTGGGTTTAGGGTTATGTTTTCCTGCTTAATTAGGATCTTAGGGGGATTCAAGGTTTTTAAAGGTATATCATTGTTTTAATTGTACAGTGGTCCTTTAAGAGGTGAATACAAAATGTCAATACATATATATTAGAGTATTTATATGCACATGAGCCTGTGTGATTATTAGCATATTTCCAATTGCATTTATATAGATTTGGGCCTGTTAGTGAATGGAGAGCCATGTAAATAAACCATGTGGGTGTTCTCATTATAATCTCTCTATATAGGTTTTCTTTTTGGCTTTAAGTTTTTGTGGTTGAGTACGACCTCTGACTTTTCAGAAAGGATGGTCTCCCTGGTTGTTTTTGTTTAGTCGTTCAGTCGTGTTCAATTCTCAGTGACCCTATGGACTGAAGCATGGCAGGCATATCTTGTGCCTGGTTGTGCTCATCCACAGGGTGTTCTGGGCAAAAATACTGCAGTGGGTTGTCTGTTGCTTCTCCAGTGGATCACCATTTGTCTAACCTCTCTGCTATCAACAGCCCATCTTGGGTGACCCTACATGGTATAGCCCACAGCTTCATTGAGGTAGATAAGCCTCTTCACCACAACAAGTAGCAACCAGAAGGGGGTCTCCCTGGTTTTCCTTATTAAAATCAGTTAATAATACCCCTTAACTAGCTTCCTCTAGGTCTCACCCTTCGTATTCTGATATTAGAACTAGAAACCCCAGAATGTTGTTGGCATTACATCTGGTGAAAACTCAGTGTATATCTTGTTCTTATCGATATGCCTCTGTTTTCTGATTAAATGTGATGATTATTATTATTTATAATAATTTTTTTGTATAAGAGGGGAGTTGTAAATATATGCATTTTGAGACAAACCAAAGACTCCATACAAACGCAGGACAAGTCAAGAGTTATAGACCCGTACGCATAAGATGGAAATAACAGAACGGTGTAAAAATAAGAAGTCTTCCAGATTTCTTTAGGAGAGAGACTTATGAAGGAATGTTTTTTAGAAATCTAGGGCCATATTAAATTCCAGCCCGGTAAGTCCAACATGAAGCACGTAACGGCTGCGGGGTTGAAATTTGGCAGAGTTACGTTGCTATTAAATTAGAATGGGCTGCGAGCTACGGGTTTGAGACGCAAATCGTAGCTTGTTCGTAGAACATTGGATTTGTGGCCTTGTGGACGATCAATCAGTGTAGACCATAGTTACGGATTTAGACAGAGCCAATGAAAGAGAGAGATTGTTAGCGTTACGTCACTGAAAAAGGGGAGGGTAGATTTCAAAGTCCTACGGGCTTCAATTACAAGTTGCGATCGGACCCACATTCTACAATAATGCAATATAAGTAAAGCAGTAAATATGATATTCTATTACATGCGAGTTACAGTATATGTATTAACACATTAATTGCGAAGATCGATAGAACACGGAATATAAACATGAAATAAAAATATTTTTCGGGGCTGATTTGCAGGCTTAAGAATGTTGTGCTATTAATTCTAAGACCCAACATCACTTTCCCTTATAATAAAAGTACAGTAGAGTGATTTTATTTGCATTACAAGTGCTATGTATTGGACTTTACACCCTTGCAGGTCCTCTCGAGCACATGCTGGGCTTTGGGCTCCATTTGCGTGTTATGGGCTTGCTAGCGAGTGACTTTGTTGCAATTTAATAGCATGATTGGAAACGTAGCAGTTACGGGCTTGACAGATCAAAGGATTTCCGGTCGCAAAGTTTAATGAAGCTCAAAATCGTAGGCGATTTTCGGCCCTCCTGTATCTTAAACTGCAAGTCCTCTGCAGGCTGTGTTACCGAGATAATTTAATAGCCGTAACACGTGAAATCGGAGTTTCGAGCTACGTTTTAAAACGTAGCCCCAATTTAATAGGGCTCCTAGACTCTCAGAACATGTCACCTGCAATGATACTTCATTTGATAGTGTCATATACTTTCTGTCCTTCTTCTACCCCACTTATATTATATCAGCAAAATGGTGTAGAGCTTCAGAAAATAAATATATATGAACACAGCCACTTACTGCAATGGAGTATGATAGAAACCTTCTAATTTAGGGTCAGGTAGAAGCAACACCCTTTTTTCATGAGTTTGTAATCAATAAAAGATCTTATTGAAAATACATTAGCGCATAATTTTAATTGTAACCGATGGATGTGTTGACTTCATAACCTTTGTGTTCCAGGTTCCCTGAAGGAAAATGACCCATCGACTCACAACGAGCAAGGGCAGTGAAGCTTTTATGGGTTGTGTGTCAGAGAATGGTTGGACATTCATTTCAAAAGGAGATGGATAGGGCGACGTGGAGTGGCCGGCTCGATCCCCAGATCTAACCCTACCAGATTTCTTTTTGTGGGCTGTCCTTAAGGATCTTGTGTCCACGAACAAACCCGAAATGTTGATGAATTGAAAGACACAATTTAAGACAAATTCACTGACATTAATGTCGAATTATGTCGTAAGACTTGCTTGAGTGTGGTTGATCGGGTACGTGAATGTCTCGCACGAGATGGGCAGCATTTTGAACATTACACCTACAATGTTGTAAGACTGTGGTTGTGTTAGGTCACATAATTATGTGCTTATGTATTCTCTGTAAGATTCTACCGATCAGGAGATGACAAGGTCAGATCTTAAATGGATGACATCACATTTTTTAATTAAGTTCTCCTTAAACAGCATTAAAACTAGTTATACATTGTACTAGCCATTTTAAAAGTATGCCCCATTGTCAGGGATTCTAACATGCTAATGTGCGGAACAATATCCTTATTTACAGTAGTATCAGGCAGTAAAATCCCCTAATAAAACACACTCTCATTAGCCTATTAAATTCACACATTAACATATTGGAGCAACCCAGAAAATGTTGTTGATATAAATAATGTAATGTATAGGCTGTTGTTACCACTTTTTGGTCTGGGGATCATTTATTAGAAGAGAAGTTCCTCTTTTATTGAAATGATGCAGAATATAAGGAACATTTTACCAATGTGAGAAATGTTCCTGTAAATGAATCCTCTTCCATATGTTATTCTAAGATCTCTACAATCTGTTAAAGAAACTCAAGAGGAAGGAACTGTAGATAATCATCAGAAAAAAAAGAAAAAGCTTATTTTAGCCAATATAGAAAAGAGGTTTTCTGTTTCTTATATGGTCTTTGGGATTAGCTGCTTTTATGAAAGCCTATGAAACAAATTGTAAATGATGATGATTATGAATGGGCCTTTATGATAGAAGTGCCAGGATACGGCAATGTATGGCTAAAGCGGCACCACTCCAATCAGGGGTGTAGAAACTAGAATAATTATTGGGTCATACAGCTAATTGAATACACAGACTGTAAAAAAGATTATTTATACATACATACAAACATCCCCCGTTCCTACACCCATGACTCCAATACAGCACATTACATTAAAATATGTATTGCGACAAACTACACTAAGCAACATTTTCAACAATATAAATAAAAAAACACACATAAAGCCTCTCATTAATTAGTATTAAAGTACATAAAAGTACAGGTATCTTAAATACCTAGTAAAACCCAGAAACCTTCCATACTCCTTAAGAGATTTCAGATCAGACATACTTGGGTCCAGTAAAGGCTACCCTTCAACTTAGAACATTGACAAAGACCAAGTAAGGACTGAGGAGTCGGCCAATCTGTTCGGCTAAACTGAGGCAGCCCTGAGCACAACCCGGACACCTCCATGCATCATCCATGTATCCAACAGGCAGCTCAATGCAAACAAGCCATCCAACATTTATTATACTTGGACACGGCTTCAGAACAAGCAATATGTTCACTAGGAGCAAGACGGCCATGTTTACAACAGATATGTGCAGACGTGTCGAAGGACCTGGGATATACTAGCCAAATACTGATGTGATAATGTAAATATTTAGGAGTTTGAATATCATCCAGTTTGGTGTCTGGATCACATTTTCTCAGGTGGTTGGTTGTTTTTTTTTTCTCTGCAAACTGAGAACTACAGACGAATGTATATAGCTGCAAGTTGTGTCGTCGTATACACGTTCAGTTGTGTCCGACTCTCCGTGACCCTATGGACCACAGCATATAAGTCAAATCTGCTTATCATTAGGTTTTCTTAGCAAATATAGTGGAGTGGGTTGTTGGTTGCTTCTCTCGCAATTTGTCCTCTCTACAATGACCTGCCCATCTTGGGTGACCCTACATGGTATTGCTCACAGCTTCATTGAAGTACACACACCTTCCACCACACCAAGTAGTGATCCAGAAGTAATGCTTATATTGTATAAAGTAGAATTGTTAGAGGGAAAGCAATTATTGGCCATTTGTTTTATATATGGTCTTTTAAACAACTAACCGTTAAATGAGCTAAATATTTACATATCCCAGATATGTCAAAGGGCCACAGTGGTGGGCCCACAAAAGGAGGTAATTGTTTAACAATAAAATTTGTATTTTATGTTTCGAGTTTTTGGGACCAGCAAAACTGCTTCTCTCTACTCTGGGAGAATAAGAGGCTCTGCCCAGGAGGTTTCCCTATTTTTTCTGACCAATCTAGGTTGCCTGCAGTAGTCAGTGCAAGGAAAGAGGCAGATAAAAACTCCAATTAGGACAGACTCCTGGGTAGATTCTCCATAACTTCGTAAATCCCTGATAAAGGGCGTAGAGTAGCACATCTGTTGAGGGCTGAAGTTTTATTAATTCTTTCAAACATATTGGTTATACTGCAAAAAAGTTATTAAATAATAGATAAAACCCTATTCTATGAGCACTATGGTGGTCATTTACTGTATTGTGCCAATTATGTATGATGGACGGCTGGTCCACTAACCTTTGGATATTCAAAATATTGCATATTGGATAAGGAGGAAGTGACTAACAAACCACAACTTACCTGGGTAGAGCAGTCCATTGATTTTGACTCCTTTTTTCCACCCTCTGGTACATGTCTACCTCTTGGTTGCTCATCAGCAATCTGCACGTGTGGCTTGGAACGTTCCTCACTCGCAGACGCCTCCACCCGAGACTGAGAGGCATCAACCTCCATAGGGGTGTCATGTCCATTCTCGTGCACAGTCTCCGGATTGTCTTTAGATTCCTTGTCTTTGGGTGTCCTTGAAATGACCCCAAATTTCCTGGTTCTTTTGCCATTTTGTGTTGATCTGGAGCTCTGATGCGGTGAGGTAGAACTTGCTTTGGGTTCACAGGTGATGCTGTTGCTGCCATTCAAAGGAGGAAGAGGAGCTTTGCGTTTAATGCGTCGCAACATGATCAGGTAGATGAATCCGCCATTCCAGCACTGCTCAGCCAGGTAACTGGAAGAAAAACAAACAAATTAGTCATATATATTTGGACATAAATGGAGAAAATGGCAGATAACTGTCAACAGGCCCATTCGTAATCCTAACAAAAATTAGCGTTATTTCAAATGGATGGCCCATTATGTATCCAACACCACAGTCATGTAGGTACATTTGAAAATGTTAATAAAATAACAAATACATTACAATTAAAATGCCTTAAAAATATCTGTTTAATAGTTTGATATACTTTTTATTGCAAAGCATCTGAGCATGCTCAGACTGTTCCGTTTCACATAGCTTTACAATAGTCAGAGCCACAAGGAATTATTTTCAGTATTCCTTAAAAATCTAAAAAGGAAAAAATAATAATGGTGGAAGCAAAGCTGTAGAACACCATCACAAGTAATATATACCGTAATGCAGTCCGTGGGTGTAAGAACCGCACACACTGGGAAAGGGCTGCTTTGCTTCCCTTGCAGGGAATTTCAAGAAAAAAAAAAGTTTGCTCTGGAAATAATTACATTCTTGTATTATGCCATGGACACAGATATTAAGTTATGAAATCTATAATGACATGGCTTAAAAGTTATCTTTAAATACAAAGTAAAATGTCATGCTTTGTACCATTTGGAGAAAGTTATATCAGTTTCACTGTAGGGATTATCTGATATATGATAGCGGATTGTTGATTGCAGAAATAATTATTTTAAACACATTACAACAACCAGATTTCTCTAATACCCACCCATTTTCAGTTTCTATCTGTTTTTAATTTTATCCAGCAAACAGAATAAAAAAAATCTTAACAAAAGGGAACTTGCTGGATTTGAACTCGCAACCGTCCTTATTAAAGGCAGTGGCTTTAACCATAGTGACATATCTCTGTATGGCTTACAATAGTAGAACATAATATAACTAATACAGAAATTGCAACACTTGACCGCTCAGCCTACACAGCTAGTTCTTATTAGTGTCATTATATATACAGCGGACTCAAGGATGGATACAAGCAGTATAAAACGCCTTAATATAAATAGATTTCAATGTAACCATAATTTTTAAATGCAGATTTGTTTTGTGCAGGCGTTTATGATGTCTTCAGTGACCCTTTACTATAAAGTATTTAGAGACCAGAAGAAAAAAATACATATGTATTTTTAAAGGTAGAAGGAGATAAACAGCTCTGCTTGAGGGGAAAACTGACAGCTTAAAAGCCACTTTAGACTGCATATGTGTTTTAATATTCTATGCAGAACAACGAAACTTGTAAATACACTACAGTGGTCTGTCTTCTGGCAGTAAGGTCATCCCATGTATCCTCAACCCTCTCTATCTTCAGTGTTTGAGGGTTTACTACAGAATAACACTTTTTGGTTTATTTAAATCATAAAGATTTAATTTTGTCTGAATTGGCTAGCAATATATATACAGCTTCCAAAATGATTTCATTATTTCTGAAATCTGCTTGTAAAAAGTACAAGACAGAGCCCAGTAATTACATTTTAAGGGGTATTATTATACCTTGACATGCAAACTGGTAGAAAAGCAACATACATGATACAACACTGGGTTAGATGCAATAAACCAGTCTATAAAATCATCAAGGAAACACTAAAATAAGATAAAAATGGCTTAATTAGGATTGGAGGTGTCCTGTATGGTGCATGTTCAATCGTTCAGTCGTGTCCGACTCTCTGTGACCATATGGATCTCAGCATGCCAACTACATTTATACCCCAGGTCGTGCCTATCCATAAATTTTCTTTGGCAAAGATACTAGAGTGGGTTGCCAGTTCCTTCTCCAGTGGACCACAATTTGTCATCTCTGCTATGAAATAAATAATATTTTATTTTACTATATTTGTTATTTTCTTTTTATTTTACTGTATTTATTATTCATTTTATTTTTATTTTATTATATTTATTATTTTATTTTTATTTTATTTTACTGTATTTATTATTTATTTCATTTTTATTTTACTTTATTATTCATTTTATTTTTATTTGATTTATTATTTTATTTTATTTTTGTTTTATTTTACTTTATTCATCATTTCTTTTATTTGTGAATGCAAACGCAACTCTGATTATGTTTAAAGCATGCTCATATAAAGGGATATGGAAGTTTTCTAGATTTTACTAGGTATATTATGAGTAGCAGAGTTAGAGAATAGAGGGCCCGATGCCAAAAAAAAATTGGGGCCCTCCACCCAAGGAGGGGCTGTAGTTTTTTTTTTGCACTAGGTCCCCCACATTGGTACTAACTCACTCCGCTTCCCCTAGTTCTCCTATCCTATAATAGCACCCCACCCCAAGCTGCAGCCCTAAGACCCCTTTCCATAGCTGGCCCCCTCAGAGGAGGTCCCTGGTGTATTGCACCACCCATACCACTCGTATCCCAGCCCCTGTATATAACATCCCTGCGTATCTATTTATTTTTATGTACTTTATTTAATTAGTAAAAACAGAGTTTATAAGTATTTCTTATCTAAAATCAAACAAATAGTCCCTGTATGAGTCTGCCCACTTTAGTCTATACAGACTCTGTAGTGCTGGATGTGCAGTTTAGTATCCTAGCCTATCAAGGATCACGTTGCAGAATGTTGCTCAGAGAGGTTCACTGATTGGTTAGTATGATACACAGCACAGCAAGTACTACAGAGTCTTTGTCTTCGTAAGCTGCAGAGGGCAGGCCCATACAGGGACTATTTGTTTGATTTTAGGCAGTAAACTTTTTAATAAAACAAAGCACATAAGAGTAAATAAATACACAGGGATATTATATACCTAGTAACATCCAGGGACCGTCCATATACCTCCAGCATTCTATTTATTATGGAGCGACATTTGTATGAATGGATTCAAATAGTTTTTAAAAGGACCACTTATTCTTTCAAATATTTAATAGATCACTGAAGTGACATAATTCAAGGCACTGCTGTGGACCACAATTTGTCATCTCTGCTATGATCTTCGGTAACCCTACATAGTATAGCTCACAGCTTTATTGAATTACACAAGCCTCTTAACCACGACAAGGTAGTGACCCAGAAGGGGTGTATGGTGCTTAGCAGTTATCAAAATTAAACTTGACAACTTTGGCAAAAGACTAAACTTTATTTGTGCAAAATCTATTCTCACATTTCATGGTGGAAATTCAAATTTTATGATATTGTTAAATGAGTTTAATTTGGCATTTTATGCCTTAAAAAAAACTGGAACATGATATTTTTCCTTAATTTTATGATATAGTAAGAAAAGTGCTGTTAGTGCCAGGACGGGTTCTGGTATTGTTTATGTGTTTATTTACTTTATTTTCTAACGGAGCTGTATTTTCCTGGAAGACTAAACACAATCCCCATGTGGCTGCAATAAATGTCTTAGAAATCAATGTTGTCATTGGCACAGAAAGACCCCAGTCTACAATTAAAGCAGAAGCCAAGCAATCTCGTAAATGATTTTCTAAGGTAGATACAATGTTGCCAACATGTTCTTAAGCTCTTAATAAGCAATTAGTTCATTTTTGCTAATGATAAGACATTTCAATGAAGTTAAAAAGTATCAGCAGACCTAAAGGGACATGGAAATACATTGATTTCTTTCTGGTATCAGAAAGAGTGTCTTTGATAATGTGTATTGTCTTTTTTCAAATAAAAGTCTCAGAGCACAAAAACTTAAATTTAACTGTTCTTGGGGACTTGTCGTGTCAGCCATTGAGATCCACAGACTGACAGCCTTATTAAATTGCGATTCGGTCAATTGCATACTTTTTTTACAGAAGTTTTTAGTTAGTGAACCTGTATCCAAAAGCAAGATGCCTAAGAAACAAACAAACAAAAAAACAGTTGTGCTCCATGTCCCTTCTCCATTTTCAGGAAGTGGATCACTAATAATTAAAATGGTAGAATTCACAGCTGCATAATTGCATATAAGTAATAAATTAGAAGAAGTATTTTCTTACATTCTAAAAACAGGTTGACTATTTAGGATATAAATATTTATCAATTTATTGCGTTGTTCAGTCGTGTCTGACTCTCCGTGACCTCATGGACTGTAACACAGCAGTCACATCTTCTAGTCTATGGTGATGCTGATCCATTTGGTATTCATGACAGAAATACTGGAGTGGGTTGCCAGATCCTTCGCCAGTGGGCAACAGCATACAGCTCCCGGTATTTCTAGGTGGTCTCCCATCCAAGTACTGACCAGGCCCAACCTGCTCAGCTTCAGAGTGGTGTGACCTCTTGGTTCCCTAATTGGGATCAAACTCAGGTTGCAGCAGTGAGCGCACCTTAATCACTAGACTACCAGGGAACCCATATATATATTAGGATATATATAATACTTAGGATATAGATATATATACAGTGTATATCTCTCTCTCTCTCTCTCTCTCTCTCTATATATATATATATATATATATCTATATATATATCTATATATATATCTATATATATATCTATATATATATCTATATATCTATCTATATATATATATATATATATATATATATATATATATATATATATATATATATATACACATATACACACACACACACACACACATTTTATATATACCAGCTAAAGCTTTTGATCAGAACAATCTCAAAGCTCTTGAAGGAACCATACAGTTTAAGCTCCCTGGAAATGCTTAAATACTATCTTAACTGCAAGAATAAATGTCATCTCTTTTCTTTTTTTGGACTTAGCATGCATGGAAAACATTAAAACTTTACTTTTATGTACTTTACTTTATTAAGAAGGGCTTATAAGCTCAGTTTTTTTCTGCCTAAAAGCATACAGTGTGTACTTGTTCGGGTCTTCCCACTGCATCTTATGACTTTGATGTGTTTCAAATTAGCCTGTCTGTGACCTCTCTCAAGCAGCATGTTGCAGAATGTTGTTACGGATTGATTATTATGATACAGTGCACCCCTGTACATAGAAGTACACTATCTTCATGAGCTGCAGAGGGCAACAACTAGTAAGAAACTATTTGTACACTTTTAAGCAGAAAGATAGAGGTTTTAAGCTTTACTTAATAAGTTAAAGTATATAAATAGATACACAGGTATATTATATTCCTTGTGAAATCCAGGAACCTTTACTTTACTGTAGTTATTTAGTAAGCAAATGTAAATAAATAAATAAATAAGTAGTATCACTGAAGCACCCACCTAAACATGCCCCCCCACTCCCCGATTTGGTTAGAAGCGCTCTGCATCTGCTTCATGTAAATTGGGGTAAGAACGTGAATTCCTAATCAAGGCTTCTTTTATCCTAAAACAACAACAACTCTTTATAAACAACGCAGGCGATTCTCTCTGTTATCTCGCAGCCAGGCTCATTCCCATACACCATTTTTTTTCTTCAAGGAAATGCTCCGTTATTCCTTCTGACAGCCTTGACATGACCTATATAGAAGGCAGATCAAATAGCATTTTAACAAGCCCAAGAGGAAGAATACTGCGAATGACTTGAGGAGCTGAGGCAATTAACCCCTGAATCTGAGTGCTCCATTCTTATGCACATATTAAATGAACAGAGCGAGTACGTTCTCAGAGCCAACAAACAAGCAGATCATTCAGATACTACACACCCGAACATATTCATTCATCACAATAACACAATGTAAATACTGTATTATACACGACCAATGAGGATTGGACTCAGGGGGCTCTGAGAATACAGACTTAAAGGGGCCTTGAAAGTATGTTTACTTTGTTGCCTCTAAACGAGGGTAGTTGATAATGTTCTACTGTGTTTTCTTATTCCAAAGCAGAAAAAAAAACTGCTTCAAATGTTTAACTGATCTGGGCCTTGTCCCGGTCAGCCAATGAGCAATAATATAGATGAATGAGTCATACTTGTCTGCCAATGAGATCTACAGCTGGCAGTATTTCCTGTTTGATTCAATGACTTTTAAAACATTTTTTACTATGTTTAAAAATCAAATAAATAATAAACATAGTAAAATAAAAAAAAATAAAAAATTAAATAATAAATCAAATAAAAATAAAATGAATAATAAAGTAAAATAAAATAAAAATGAAATAAATAATACAGTAAAATAAAATAAAAATAAAATAATAAATATAGTAAAATAAAAATAAAATAAATAATAAATACAGTAAAATAAAATAAAAAGAAAATAACAAATATAGTAAAATAAAATAAAAATAAAATAAATAATATTTTATTTTACTATATTTGTTATTTTCTTTTTATTTTACTGTATTTATTATTCATTTTATTTTTATTTTATTATATTTATTATTTTATTTTTATTTTATTTTACTGTATTTATTATTTATTTCATTTTTATTTTACTTTATTATTCATTTTATTTTTATTTGATTTATTATTTTATTTTATTTTTGTTTTATTTTACTTTATTCATCATTTCTTTTATTTGTGAATGCAAACGCAACTCTGATTATGTTTAAAGCATGCTCATATAAAGGGATATGGAAGTTTTCTAGATTTTACTAGGTATATTATGAGTAGCAGAGTTAGAGAATAGAGGGCCCGATGCCAAAAAAAAATTGGGGCCCTCCACCCAAGGAGGGGCTGTAGTTTTTTTTTTGCACTAGGTCCCCCACATTGGTACTAACTCACTCCGCTTCCCCTAGTTCTCCTATCCTATAATAGCACCCCACCCCAAGCTGCAGCCCTAAGACCCCTTTCCATAGCTGGCCCCCTCAGAGGAGGTCCCTGGTGTATTGCACCACCCATACCACTCGTATCCCAGCCCCTGTATATAACATCCCTGCGTATCTATTTATTTTTATGTACTTTATTTAATTAGTAAAAACAGAGTTTATAAGTATTTCTTATCTAAAATCAAACAAATAGTCCCTGTATGAGTCTGCCCACTTTAGTCTATACAGACTCTGTAGTGCTGGATGTGCAGTATAGTATCCTAGCCTATCAAGGATCACGTTGCAGAATGTTGCTCAGAGAGGTTCACTGATTGGTTAGTATGATACACAGCACAGCAAGTACTACAGAGTCTTTGTCTTCGTAAGCTGCAGAGGGCAGGCCCATACAGGGACTATTTGTTTGATTTTAGGCAGTAAACTTTTTAATAAAACAAAGCACATAAGAGTAAATAAATACACAGGGATATTATATACCTAGTAACATCCAGGGACCGTCCATATACCTCCAGCATTCTATTTATTATGGAGCGACATTTGTATGAATGGATTCAAATAGTTTTTAAAAGGACCACTTATTCTTTCAAATATTTAATAGATCACTGAAGTGACATAATTCAAGGCACTGCTGTGGATCATTAAAAAAAGCGAATTTATTAACATTAAAACATTTTTTATTTTTCCACTGTGCACTCTTATTTTTATTAAAACAATTTAAATAGTGGTAGTGGAAATAAAATAGTCATTTTGTTAATTTATTTGAATGCCACTTCATATTAAAAATTCTTGGTCTGCAGTTTTTTTGCCCCATTTTGCTCTAGTTTTGTCCATCTCAAGTATACATATTTTTCACATAATTCTACTCCCACCACCTCTTGAAATGAATAGTTACATATAAGTACTGTATGTACATATATATAATGGGGCTTTTTTATGGGATTTTCGCCAAAGCACAGAGAGCCGCTAGTCCGTACTCGTCCGCTCACAGTGGTGTCCTAATGCCGCCCTTGGGGTATCATGTCTGCTTGTGTATTATTCCTATAGTAAGGTACATTAGATTTGTCACACACCTTCACTGCACCAATTAAGCAATTTCCGCTCCTCCCTTTTGCAAAACTCCCACTTACTAATCTTACAACTCAGACATTAACAATTTTCCCAGTTGAGTCCTGTCACTAAACCGGATGAGTAGAGTATACACATTAAATAATATGTTTGGGATAATTGTGCAAATGTGAGACTAAGCACTTAATACCTGCAGATCGAGTGAGCCCTGGAGGCTTCAAACCGGGCAAGGGGGGGATATAGGAATAACTGGCTGTAAAGCTCAAGTCATGGTGTGACTTATCTGATAGTAAAGCATAATACACATAATTTTATATATATATATATATATATATATATATATATATATATATATATATATATATATATATATATATATAGTAAAAAAAAAACTGTTTCCAGCTCAGAATTCCGAGAACAACAGTTATTACATTGCATTCTGGGAAGCTGAGCAGGGGCATGCAAATGTGCCCACAAATGCCTCCCTCTTTAAGCCATAATCCTTTCAAACATGGCTTCCTTTAAGCTTATGCCTGCTGCATTACACAGCTTTTTATTGGATTATACACAAGCTGGGAATCCTATCCACGTACAGCTGTTTCAAGCTTACTGGCTATCATCAGCATGGAGCGGGATCTCCGCTTATGTTGTGGATCTTATGAGTAATATATGGTGGGAAAAGAGCGGTAAACAGTATTTCCACTGATACTAAGGATTCTGGGTAATGACATGCAAATGAGGCTCAAAACATATCACTTTTTGCTTCTTTTTACCTTACAATATACAGTATACATATGCATATATACTCACATAAACTCATTCAAATTATATTTATGCACATTGGGCAGGATATGTATAGGTACATTAGCTCCTAATGCAAGTCTGGGAAAATTATCAATTGCTCTTTGAGAAAACGTGTGCAAATATAAGTATATAAATGTGTTGCGCCAACTTTAGTATATAGACATTTTAGCCTTTCCTGACAGCTCAGTATACGATACGCAGTCATTTATAGGTAGATTTGCAATGTATGAAACAATGGCGATTCCACTGGTCAGAAATATTAGTGTAGCGCTCTAGTGACACACGGAAATCCTGGCTAAGTGCATATAATGCATCTATTAAGAGTCAGGAAATAAGTCATTTCTACATAGTTATAAAGCTCCTAATGTTACGCAGATTTCTTCAAGCAGTACGTCCTGTATGGAGTCTCCCAAATTGAGTACTGAGAAAATGACCTGAAAACTAAACTTCAAACCCTAATCTATTAGTTTCAGACTCTAAAATGGTTTATCAAGTCACCCAAACTCCATCTGTAGAGCGTCAGTCAGGAGGGCAGCTATGCTTATATTCAGACAATTAAATTCACTTCCCTATTTAACACCATATAATCCTATACAACAGCTGATAATAAAACCACTTGAGTACTAAAAACTGTCTTTATAATATGCCATAATAAAATGCTGCCACTATAAAAAAGGAGAGTGAACTTCAAATATGCTTTTCCAAGCTTACATCATACATTTCTCTAAACAAAAAATGTGTTTTTTTGCAAAAGTTTCTTAAATAGGCATAGCAAGAAAGAGCAGCCCTCTGACCTGGGTGGGTCATGCTTCCTGGAAGGATCTCTAATCTAGCTGGACCCTACAATACGTAGTGAGAAACAGAGAACACCGATACCCGGGATGCAAAAGAAGCCACTAAAAAAGATAAAAACAATAATATAACCTGACCAATAATATAGAAATAAATCTATCTATCTATATATAATTAGACACACTTATAGGTTGTAACATACAGGGGTGATATATTGGTCTTTCCCTAAAAGGCCAAAAAACCCAAGAATATTTATATATATATATATATATATATATATATATATATATATATATATATATATATACTAGAGAATTGCCCGTCAAAAAATAACGGCAATGAAATTGTAAGTGAGCTAATGCTGTTTGGTGTGTAATAATGAAATATATAATACATTAATAAATGAATATACTTTACCTATTTTAAAGCATTGTGTTGAAGAGCTGCAATCTGTTTTGATGTTGCTGCAGCATTAGTGCTGTGGAGGTGCTGTGTAAGCATGCTGAATGTGTGCAGTGTAATAGTGTGCGTGCACGAGACGAAACCGTTAGCGTAGTTGTGTACTTCCGCATTGGCGTAAAATGGCGGGTAATATGTGGTATGCGTGTTAGCGGAATATCCGTAGGTCTTTTGTGGTGTTTTGCGAGTTTCTTGTGGTGTTTTGCGTGTTTAGAGTGCTGTAGTCTCATTTTCGTTTTGTTCGGCGGCCATTTTTTCTCTTGCTTAGCGATTTTTTTAGTGTTTAAACTCTTTTATTTTGATTTAAATGAAGGTGTAAGTTGCTTTTTTGAGGTGCTGGATGGTTCCTCTTGCTGTAATTAAGCTTTTTATGTATGTGTTGTGTGTATTTCTTGTGTTTTAAATGTTTGTATGTCGGCGTGTTGCGTCCGATTTTTGCGAAGTTGTAATGTGTGCTAACGTGTCTCGTATGGTGTTTGCGTGTGTAGCCTCGTTTTCGTTTTGTTCGGCGGCCATTTTTTCTGTCGCTTAGGAAATTTTTTAGTGTCTAAACTCTTTTATTTTGAGTGAAATCAAGGTGTAAGTTGCTTTTTTGAGGTCCTGGATGCTCCCTGTTGCTGTAGGTAAGCTTTTTATGTATGTGCTGTGTGTATGTATTGTGTTTTGAATTTTGTAATGTTCGCGAGTTGCGTCCGAGTGTTGCGAGGTCGTAATGTGTGTTAACGTGTGTCGTATGATGTTTGCGTTGCGAGGTAAAGTTTGTGAGGGTCGTAGTTGGTGTGTCATGTTGTTTGCGTTGGGAAGTAAAGTTTGCTAGGGTCGCAGTTGCTGGCAAGGAGCGCCTTCGGCAGCTCCATGCCAGCAACTGAGGCCCTCGCCCGCAGCCCTCGCTACACGAGCCCGCAAACATTAGCAACAACTCGCATGCTCACAACTATATATGTGATATATATATATATATATATATATATACACACACACCTGGACACACTTATAGGCTGTAACATACAGTCAAAATATATCTGTGTTTCTCCATATGCCCCGATTAGGGTACCTCAAAAGTGTTTTTGCTCATCAATACGGGGTGAATTTTTGCAAACCTTTTTAGTTATGGGTCTGTGGAGACATTTGAAGACGTTGCTTTGGCTTCAAAATGACATACTGTATTATACATACTATAATGGACCCTGGAATTTGGTTTCTCTTAGGTGGATTTCCTCAAACGCTGCGGTATGTGCACCTGTCATCTCCAATACACCCTACCTCAGGTTTTCAACCTGGCACTGATTTTGAAATAAGTGACTAATAATTGTGATGACACATAAGAAATGAATTCGGAGCTCCCTCACCACCTTATCTACTCATTGCGACAAGCCTTTTTCTGTTTGGCAAAACAGAATTACACGCATTATCATATTTGTTACACAGGCCAGTACTTGGTAAGTAGATAAATGCAAAAAGCATCCTGTGGAAGAATACAGTAAATAAATAGTACATTGGTATTCCCATTTGAACATCAAAACCAAGTTAAAAAAATGTATTTCCTGCTCAGAATTCCGAGAAATACAGTTATTGCACTGCATTCTGGGAATCTGGGATGTTCATATGTGAACAATGTACTATTTATTTACTGTACTTTGTATGGTGGAGGCTTCTATTGCTCTTTTGATGATGTGGTTAATAACCTTCTCACAGATCTATAGCAGGAGTTAGGTACCAGCCCCACACTGATGAGATTCAATTAGGATCGAAACAGCTGTCTGTGGGTAGGTCTCCTTCCTATGCTTTACTTCAAAGCTGTGTAATAGGTATATTTTTAAAATCAGCCATGTTTAAAATGGTATTAGATTAAAAAGTGAAGCCTTTGTGGGCTCATTTGCATGACCCTGCCCAGGTTCCCAGAATGCAGTGCAAGAACCGTATTTCTTGGAATTCTGGGCACAAAATACGTTTTATTAACTTATATTAGACGGTCAAATGCTCATTGCTGTATTTTCCAGATTTAATCACTTCATAACGATGTAACATCCACCAAAACCACAAAGACCCATCATCAAAGTACATCATGACCTACCATACAGAATGCTCCATATAAATATAGAGTACGGTTACAATATTGGCGAGAGTACATCATAATTAAAGGCATTCTCTTACTTTGAAGAACAAGAGAGTTTCCTTTAGTTTTCCTTTGAAACATCTTTATTAGAGTTTCCAGCAACTTGACTTTGTTCTGAGGAGAAGTAACTTTTATTAGAGGTTGTCTTACAAACACTTGTTTATTATGCATCCAATGCTTGTTATTTGTCGAAAACACTTGAAAGGTAGAATTATTTACTTTTATCAGGGATGAGTAATTCTGCCGACAAGTAGGTCAGACAGAACAAGAAAGGTGAAAGGAGGTGATGGAGGCAAAGATATCAGGCTGCAGATACAATGGGAAGGGGGTGCAGATAGAAGGGGATGGGGGTACAGACACAGGGCTGCAGATAGAAGGGGATGGGGGTACAGACACAGGGCTGCAGATAGAAGGGGATGGGGGTACAGACACAGGGCTGCGGATAGAAGGGGATGGGGGTACAGACACAGGGCTGCAGATACAAGGGGATGGGGGTACAGATACAGGGCTGCAGATAGAAGGGGATGGGGGTACAGACACAGGGCTGCAGATAGAAGGGGATGGGGGTACAGACACAGGGCTGCGGATACAAGGGGATGGGGGTACAGACACAGGGCTGCAGATACAAGGGGATGGGGGTACAGATACAAGGGGATGGGGGTACAGACACAGGGCTGCAGATAGAAAGGGATGGGGGTACAGACACAGGGCTGCAGATACAAGGGGATGGGGGTACAGACACAGGGCTGCAGATACAAGGGGATGGGGGTACAGATACAAGGGGATGGGGGTACAGACACAGGGCTGCAGATAGAAAGGGATGGGGGTACAGACACAGGGCTGCAGATACAAGGGGATGGGGGTACAGACACAGGGCTGCAGATACAAGGGGATGGGGGTACAGATACAAGGGGATGGGGGTACAGACACAGGGCTGCAGATAGAAAGGGATGGGGGTACAGACACAGGGCTGCAGATAGAAGGGGATGGGGGTACAGACACAGGGCTGCAGATACAAGGGGATGGGGGTACAGATACAAGGGGATGGGGGTACAGACACAGGGCTGCAGATAGAAAGGGATGGGGGTACAGACACAGGGCTGCAGATACAAGGGGATGGGGGTACAGACACAGGGCTGCAGATACAAGGGGATGGGGGTACAGATACAAGGGGATGGGGGTACAGACACAGGGCTGCAGATAGAAAGGGATGGGGGTACAGACACAGGGCTGCAGATACAAGGGGATGGGGGTACAGACACAGGGCTGCAGATAGAAAGGGATGGGGGTACAGACACAGGGCTACAGATAGAAGGGGATGGGGGTACAGACACAGGGCTGCAGATAGAAAGGGATGGGGGTACAGACACAGGGCTGCAGATACAAGGGGATGGGGGTACAGACACAGGGCTGCAGATAGAAGGGGATGGGGGTACAGACACAGGGCTGCAGATAGAAGGGGATGGGGATACAGACACAGGGCTGCAGATAGAAGGGGATGGGGGTACACACACAGGGCTGGAGATAGAAGGGAATGGGGGTACAGACACAGGGCTGCAGATAGAAGGAAATGGGGGTACACACACAGGGCTGGAGATAGAAGGGAATGGGGGTACAGACACAGGGCTGCGGATAGAAGGGGTGGGGGTACAGATAGAAGGGATGGGGATACAGACACAGGGCTGCAGATAGAAGGGGATGGGATGGGGGTACAGATACAGGGCTGTGAATACAAGGGGATGGGGGTCCAGACACAGGGCTGCAGATACAATGGGAAGGGGGTACAGACACAGGGCTAAAAATACAAGGGATGGGGGCACAGACACAGGGCTGCAGATACAAAGGTATTTATTGGTCTCACGATGTAGAAGCAGAGGCATATACATTTATTTTTTCCTAATTATACCTAGCTTTATGACATTTTTCATGTCCAGATATATCCTTAGTCAGACTACAAACATTTTGAGCAGACATATTCTTGAATCGTTTAAGATCCTGTTGTGAACACGTAGGACAGTCCTTGCAGATAGTTACAAAGTTACATTGTATTGACACGCTATGGTCATGCTTCAGTGGGCAGCAGGCTTGGAACACGTCTTTAGTATAAAAAAAGTTATTTTATAGATAATATTTTTCATTAACACAGAGGTTGACACATTTATAACTTAGGTGACAGCCAGGTTAGTGAGGAGCCAGCCAGGTTAGTGAGGAGCGCACCAACTTTTTTTTAGGAGACAGGGAGGGATTATACATAGAAATACATGTATAATAATCCAAAACGTTAGGAGACAACAGGGCATGTGGCTCTTTGGCTCCCGTGATTTGTTGATACGTGCACCAGTAAATCTTACAAAACACTGTCCCAGTAGTGCAAATATGCAGGGTCACAGAGTGTAGGACACGACTGAATGACAACAGTGTAAATGTAATATTGGATTTCGCAATCCATTGCACACAGCTCCAGATGGAGGCACTAAAACAGTTGAAGAGAATACAAATACAAGAGAGATCCAGCTACAAACAAAGCCATGAATGGGGCTCCCGCCTGTTATAATGATATTTTGACATGGGATTTAAATCACCTCTGACTCAGGGGTTAGTGTAATAATCCTCTAATTGTTGGATTATTTTTAAACTCCCTCATGTCAGGCGGGTCCCTGTCTCATTACTTTTTTACATGTTGGGAAGTCAGAGACCTCATTGTCACGGCTAAAAATGTACAAAATAAAATCAGAAAATAAAATCTCAGCACATCTCTAAACCTTTAATAAGTTTCTGCTTGGAATATATGGCATTAATATTGGGAATTTACAGTGCCTTGCAAAAGTATTCACCCCCTTGACTTTTTACCTATTTTGTTACTTCACAGACGTAAATTCAATGTTTTGTTAATCTGGATTGTATGTGATGGATCAGAACACAATAGTCCAAGTTGGTGAAGTGAAATGAGAAAAATATATACATGAAACTATTTTTTAGAAATAGAAAAGAGAAAATTGGCATGTGCGTATGTATTCACCCCCTTTGTTATGAAGCCCATAAAAAGCTCTGGTGCACTCATTTACCTTCAGAAGTCACATAATTAGTGAAATGATGTCCACCTGTGTGCAATCTAAGTGTCACATGATCTGTCAGTACATATACACACCTTTTTTGAAAGGCCCCAGAGGCTGCAACACCTAAGCAAGAGGCACCACTAACCAAACACTGTTGTGAAGACCAAGGAACTCTCCAAACAAGTAAGGGACAATGTTTTTGAGAAGTACAAGTCAGGGTTAGGTTATAAAAAAATATCCAAATCTTTAATGACCTCCAGGAGCACAATCAAATCTATCATAACCACATGGAAAGAGCATTGCACACCAGCAAACCTGCCAAGAGACGGCCGCCCACCAAAACTCACGGACCGGGCAAGGAGGGCATTAAACAGAGAGGCAACACAGAGACCTAAGGTAATCCTGGAGGAGCTGCAGAGTTCCACAGCAGAGACTGGAGTATCTGTACATAGGACGACATATGGCAGAGTGGCCAGAAGAATGACAAAATGGCACGTTTTGAGTTTGCGAAAAGGCATGTGGAGGAAGGTGCTCTGGTCTGATGAGACTAAAATTTAACTTTTCGGCCATCAAAGAAAACGCTATGTCTGGCGCAAACCGAATGAATCACATCACCCAAAGAACACCATCCACACAGTGAAACATGGTGGTGGCAGCATCATGCTGTGGGGATGTTTTTCAGCAGCCGGGACTGGGAAACTGGTCAGAGTTGAGGGAAAGATGGATGGTGCTAAATACAGGGATATTCTTGAGCAAAACCTGTACCACTCTGTACGTGATTTGAGGCTAGGACGGAGGTTCACCTTCCAGCAGGACAATGACCCCAAACACACTGCTAAAGCAACACTTGAGTGGTTTAAGGGGAAACATGTAAATGTGTTGGAATGGCCTAGTCAAAGCCCAGACCTCAATCCTATAGAAAAGCTGTGGTCAGACTTAAAGATTGCTGTTCACAAGCACAAACCATCCAATTTGAAGGAGCTGGAGCAGATTTGCAAAGAGAAATGGGCAAAAATCCCAGTGGTAAGATGTGGCAAGCTCATAGAGACTTATCCAAAATGACTTGGAGCTGTGATTACTGCAAAAGGTGGCTCTACAAAGTATTGACTTTAGGGGGGTGAATAGTTATGCACATTGACCTTTTCTGTTATTTTGTCCTATTTGTTGTTTGCTTCACAATAGACAAAAAAAAAAAAAAAAAAAACATCTTCCAAGTTGTGGGCATGTTCTGTAAATTAAATGATGCAAATCCTCAAACAATACATGTTAATTCCAGATTGTGAGGCAACAAAACACAAAGAATGCCAAGGGGGTGAATACTTTTGCAAGGCACTGTAAATTAAATATAAACTATAAATCATTGTCTGGTCAGAAACACTGGGGATATCCCGACTATTTTGGGTTTGCTGACCTGGATTATTACCCTGATGTGGTGAAGGGGCTTGTGTACCTCAATGAAGCTGTAAGCTATTCCATGTAGGCTCACTCAAGATGGGCAGGTCATAGCAGAGGTCAGACAAATTAGAGTGCTCTGGAGAAGGAATCGGCAACCCATTCCATTATCTTTGCCAAGAAAACCATATGCATAAACACAACCAGAAACAGACAGATGTACCTGGTGTGCTGTGTCCATATGGTCACTGAGAGTCAGATGTGACCGAAGGACTGAGCAACAACATCATGTCAAAATAATTGATTTAATTTTGCAGGGCTGGTAATTAATGACTTAATCGATCATCTCCTCATTCAAAAAGTGCTCCATTTTGTGGAAACAATGCACAGTCACCAACCAGCCTTGCTGCTCCTTGGGATCTGAGCATGCTCAGTCTTTTAAGGTTCACACTACTTTACACTAAAACTTGGGGTTCCGGCTGTATTGTTTTCAATTAGCAATTATTGGCAACAATCACTCTTTAGAATTAGACATCTGTCTATGCTTTGTGCAGTGGCGTAGCTAGTGCATGAGGGGCCCCGGTAAAAAAAGAACATTTTGGGGCCACAGGGGATTCACGGGGGCCCACTAGAGAGCTGTGGGGGCAACCGCGGGGACCACAGGGGACCCATGGGGGCCACAAGCAACCCGCGGCGGCCACTAGAGAGCCACGGGGGCCACAGGGGATCTGTAGCGGCTAGAGTGATCCTGTCTTGGGGGTGCGGGGGCCACTAGAGAGCCGTGGGGTCACAGGGGGTTGTGGAGGGCACAGGAGACCCTCGAGGGCCACTAGAGAGCTGCACAGGCCACACAGGTTCGTGGGGGCTACTAGAGAGCCCCGGGGGCCACAGGGGACCCGCAAAAGGTCCGCAGGGGCACCTCAGAGTCTAGGGGCCTCGGTGCCTTGCACAGGTCGCACCGGCGGTATCACCGCCTCTGGCTTTGTGGGTGGATTGTAAAGACTAATTGATAGGCAAAAACAGGTATTACATTTAAGTTTTAAATTACACATTTGACTCTCCTGTGTAAGAAATAATTCAGTTCCTATTTCTACAACATTACAGAAATTACTGTAAGATTAGGAGCTAAGAAGCATCATTTTTAATTACATGCAATTAATGAGAAATTTACACCTCAACCCTGTGACTGAATGATTACTGTCACTAATTGTAGGCAATGGTAAAAAAAACTGGAACATTGAAATACTTTAATGGGGGTGAAACTCAAAAACATTCCTTCATGCATCTAAAAGAGCATATTTTTAACATCAGAACACTTCTAATATATCAATGTGCTCTTTTAAGTATTCAAAATGTATATTTTCCTGCATGTAAAACATTAGTAAAACATATTGAAAGTTGAAACTTACAAGAAATGAAGAGATCTTACTGCTGTATGATATGACATTGGGTGAAGCGGAGTTATCTCACTTATCTTAAGCGATATGAGTTGACGAAGAACATAGAAAATGGATTTAAGTACCTAATGAGGTGTATAATATCCCTGTGTATCTATTTATTTTTATGTACTTTATTTTATTAAGAAGTGCTAAAAAGCTTTGCTTTTACTTCCTAAAATCAAACAAATAGTCCCTGTATGGGTCTGCCCACTTTAGCGTATGCAGATATAGACTCTGTAGGGCTGGATATGCTGTGTCTCATACTAGCCAATCAGTGACCACGTCCCAGCAGCATGTTGCAGAATGGTCACTGATTGGTTAGTATGAGACCCTGCACACCCAGTACTGCAGAGTCGGCGTCTTTATGAGTTGCAAAAGATAGAACCAAGGGACTATTTTTATTTTATTTCAGACAGAGCTTATAAGTACTTCTTTATATAATAAAATGCTTAAAAGTAAATAGATACACAGGTATGTTATATACTTAGTAAAATCCAGAAACCTTCCATATCCCTTTAAAGTGTCTGCGACAGCAATGAGACGCTATTTGTGTTTCTAATTGCTGATGCCGCGCTCTTCAAACATTTGCTAATTCAGTAATGGTTACCTTATCTTTTCTATGTGAGGTCTTTCATGTTAAGCAAAGGTAAGGTTATGTGTAACCTGACCTTTAAGCAAAATAAATATATTAACATTTAAAATTGTATTACCATTTAACTTTAAGTAAAAAAAATAATATGTCCTCAAACTGGCAAGTTACTGGCTTCAAGCTCTTCCGTTCTGACATTTAGTTACCTGAACCTGTGTCACGGTAAAATCAGGTTATCTCCCTCCCCCATCGCTGCCTCGGGCCCATCTTCAGGAATAGTAGAAATAATAATATTGCTAAGGTACACTGCAGTGAATCCTTGGATGACCTGTGTGTTTATGTCATATTAGAAGTGACAATGTTCACTGTACCGAACACGGCCACGGCTGCCGTGTTTTCTGTTGCTATCTTTGTCCAGTGTATGGCATTTTTTTCTGTTTAAATGGCAGCTTCAAACCATCAGCAGCAACCACGCTACAAAGGAGGTGCAGTAAAAGCAAGTTTGATTAATGTATGTTAAATGTAAAAGAGAAAAAAAAAAGTTCTTACAACCCATAAATTATCTGCAACACTCAGTCCCACATCCAGTCCCACCACAATTTCACCAAATGTCGGCCAATCCGCTGAAGCATCAGCTGGTGATAACATGTATGTAGTGCGGAAGAAACTATCCAACACTCTGCTTTAGAGTAGAGGTACAACACCTCTGTTCTAAAATCTTGCTGGACAACTAAATTTGTGGAAGCAGCAGTGGTCCGGCAAATCGGTAATCAAGCAAAGCCACCCGATCCCAAAGATGCAGAGGTCACCCAGAAGTCCCTCCCCGAGGAGACCCAGCCCGAAGAGGAGTCACCAGCACAAGGCGAAAAAAAAGTGTGGGAACGCCACAACCACACAAAGGCATCCCCAACAGTTCCTGCTGTATATTTGTCCTGATTAAAGGAGGTGCTGGACCATTCTTTGCCAGATAATCGGTGTTGTGCCTGTATAACAAGTCAGAATCAGTATATTTTGGTACAAGCAAGATGCAGAGAGAGAGATCAGACCTACAGAGTATCCCCATGGATAGATTGTCTATATCAGCAGGGGTGACACTTCCCAGAAGCCCGGATTGCTGGCTCCTAAAAATTTTTTTCTAAAGTGTAATGCTTGGACGACTTTTTTCCTGCCTCCTAGAAACAGTAAATTTGGGTTCTAAAAAATCCTCCGGGGTACTGAGATTTAGAGAATAACTATCCAAAAAACAGTATAAAGCTATATAAAAGTAAATCACATATATAGTTGTGAGCGTACGAGTTGTTGCTAACGCTTGCGGGCTCGCATAGCGAGCCGCGGCCCTCGCCTGGTGGACGAGGGCCTCTGTTGCTGGCGGGCGAGGGCCTCTGTTGCTGGCATGGAGCGCTGAAGGAACTCCTTGCCAGCAACTGCGACCCTTGCAAACTTTAAGTCGCAACGCAAACAACATGACACACCAACTACGACCCTCGCAAACTTTACCTTGCAACGCAAACAACATACGAGACACGTTAACACACATTACGACCTCGCAACACCCGGACGCAACTCGCGAACATTACAAAATTCAAAACACAATAAATACACACAGCACATACATAAAAAGCTTACCTACAGCAAGAGGAAGCATCCAGGACCTCAAAAATGCAACTTAGACCTTCATTTCCCTCAAAATAAGAGTTTAGACACAAAAAAATTCGCTAAGCGACAGAAAAAATAGCCGCCGAACAAAACGAAAACAAGGCTACACACGCAAACACCATACGACACACGTTGCCACATATTACGACCTCGCAAAAATCGTCTGCAACCTGCAAACATAATTTTTTTTAAACACAATAAATACACACAACACATACATAAAACGCTTACCTACAGCAAGAGGGAGAATCCAGGACCTCAAAAAAGCCACTTACACCTTCATTTAACTCAAAATAAAAGAGTTTAGACACTAAAAAATTCTCTAAGAGAGAGAAAAAATGGCCGCCGAACAAAACGAAAACGAGGCTACAGCGCTCTAAACATGCAAAACACCACAAGAAACTCGCAAAACACCACAAAAGACCTACGGATATTCCGCTAAGACGCATACCACACATTACCCGCCATTTTACGCCAATGCGGAAGTACACAACTACGCTAACGGTTTGGTCTCCCGCACGCACAGTATTACACTGCACACATTTAGCACGCTTACACAGCAGCTCCACACCACTAATGCTGCAGCAACATCAAAACACATTCACAGCTCTTCAACACAATGCTTCAAAATAGGTAAAGTATATTCATTTATTAATGTATTACATTTTTCATTATTACACATCAAACAGCATTAGCTACCTTACAATTTCATTGCCGTCATTTTTTGACGGGCAATCCGCTAGTATCTAAATAATTATAAAAGAAGCATGAAAAATATCCTATAATAATCTTATGTTATTGTAACTGTCCTTTACCATATCCTGAACAGAAATCTGCTTTTCTCACCATCCCAAGCTGTCTCCTTCCACTTATACAAACCTTCAGGACCAAGAACACAGTGGATTCTATTTGAAATGGAAACATATTAATTTTGAACCAATGGTGATATTTATATTTAAAGGGAAATGTGAATGGCAGTTTGGTCTCGTTTCTGTAATATTTACTCCTACAATAATTGGATCTCATTCATTGAAATTGTTTTTAACACCCTCTATATGTTAATATGAGTTGGAAAATGTCAATTAAATAATTTAAGTACAATTAATTATTTAATCTATGTTTTCTACATTTATGAGCAGGTCCTGCTCCGTTTAACATTCATTGCTCCCAACTCATAATGAGTTTGGTTGATCATTGAATCTCTGGTATGTGCTGCCAAACCCTACACCTACACAAGGTACAGGAAATGAGAGCTATGATCGGGAATGAATAGTAAGACACTGGTATTCTCCTTCAAAAGTGGGAAAGTTATCCACTATATATTCCCTTATAAAACATATATCTCAAACACCACACCCTATATGCACGTCCTACTGATAACACATGCACAATATATCACTAAAGTGTGTTCGATATATCCCCTACATTCCTTATTTCCAGTAGGATGAGAGTGTGCAAGTTCACAGCTGTTTTTGGTAATGATACATTTTTTGAGTTTTCCTCCATTTCAGTAAGTTATGATTTGATCCTTTTTTATTCTGAAAATAATTAACATTACATTTACAGTTGTTAATTCACATCTTAGTTAAAATGTGTAGCAATAAAGCGGATATAACATTAAACCCACTTATGACTTGAAACGATGAACTCTTAAAGGATCACTTAAGTCAGAAAAAAATTTAATTTATCAATATTTTGCGTCGCTCTATCATGTCCGACTCTCTGTGACCTCATGGACTGCAACACACCATGCTGAACCACTTGGTTTGTTTAAGGCCAGATATACTGGAGTGGGTATCCTTTATAGCAAGATCTCCACTTAAAATATTTTTATAGAGGAATATCGATCACAATATTAATTCAAACATGCAAAAACTAAATAAAGTGTAAAAGAAACCAAATAAATAAATAAATAAATAAATAAATAAATAAAGAGGACTGGAGAAACTTCTAAATGCTTCTTCATATTTTTTAATGCCATTAAAAGGGCAAAGAGGGCTTATTTTTAACATTCTGTTTTTAATGGAAACTGGAGAAAACAATACTATAGTGTGTTAAAAAGTTTGTGTATTTGAGGCTGATGTTTTATTATTTTTTTCGGGTATTTTTTTTTTTTTTTTGTTCTCTAAACTTTTAACGGGGACAAAAGTATATTTCAAATTACTCAACATATATTTTTATAAATTACTCCAAATAAACTTATTTATTCAGTTTAGATAGTATAACACTGTCCATGGTCATAAAATTGAGTTGATGATCGTTTATGTGTAAGGTAAATTTCCCTACTAGTTTTTCCCCTTCAGTGAACCTCACTGACTCCGGTCTACGCTCACTACCAAGATACATAAAATATTCACTTCACACTGGATATTGAAATTTAACAGCTCCCAGAAGGTAGATAGAAAAGTAAACATATAAAATAGTATGAATGAAGTATGAACAGAATGAGATGAATTAATTATTTGTGGCTTACGTCAATGCAATTAATGATGATAAATAACACTTTACATGCATTTGGAACATTTACCTTAAAGGTATATGGAAGTTTCCCTTTTTTTACCTTTCTCTAATCTAACATCTGCTGCTTATATCAGACACACACATCACATGGAGTCATTCTATACACATACAGAGTTATTTAAAAATAAAACTGGTTTTACACACCCCCAGAGCTGCCTACATATACACAGTGTACCTACCAATAGAAACACTGCATTTGGGTATGGATCTTAACCATTTACTGACCTTCAAACCACCAGCAGCACAATGAAGAGATATACACAGCAAAACTCCTCCTTGCTTCCTTGTGCAGGCTGCTACAAATCCCATGAAGCCGTCATGCACAAACTGCCATCACTGATTGATACAATGTATTAGCTGCATGTGATTGGCCATAACGAACTATGAATCTTATAATTTTAGTAGGGATTTCTAGGGGTGGTAACTCTGAAAATCAACCCAGAAGATTAAACGAACTTTAGGATAAGTTTAATAATGTTTATTCTGGTATTTTTTCCTTCAAAAAGAAGGTTTTCAAAACATTTCTGATTCCCCTCTATCAGATGCATTCATAATCCAGGAAACTTCTATCAGCCTTTAAAAGGAAAGCTGACAATATATTGATTTCTTTCCTTCTGGAAATATTTGAATACAAGAATAAAACAAATATAAAACTTATTTAGTTTTTTGAATTATTAGTTATTTCTCACTATGAAGCTGGTAGGTCCCGCTTTACTGTTTGTATACAGTGTCATTATATGGGCCATGTTTGTTTCTGGCTTTTTACATGCTTTTTATATTCAACTCGTCACCTCCTCTCATTCTCGCCTTCAGGACTTTTCTCATGCTGCCCCTATTCTCTGGAACTCCTTGCCTCGCTCCACCAGATTGTCCTCCTGCCTCAAAACCTCCCTAAAAATTAATCTCATTAAAGAAGTGTATCACCTTCCACCGTAACACGCTCATCACCTCTCTCTCCCTCCTTTACCACACACAATACCTTTAGGTTGTCAGTCTGCGAGTTTCAATCCTGCAGGGTGCTTTGGGGAAAGCAACATGGACACTGGATTCGAGGCTCAAAGACAGGGCCCTCCTTGCTTTGTTATGTTTTCTCTGTATTTACCTTTGCCTGGAACTTATCTTATGTGCAGCACTACGGAATATGTTGGCGCGTTATAAATAAACACTAATAATAATGTGTGATGAACTCAAGCTTGATTTAGATAGCTGCACCAGTGTAGTGCCTGCAAGGACCACTGCACCGCAGCACGTACATAGGATGGGCTGGAGCATTTATTTGTCTGGAGTCAATTATTGAATATCACTTGATAAAGTGATTATTTAAATAAATATTAGATTTTATTTTACATATCTATAATTGTATGGATACATTAAAATGAATGAGTTTTGAAATCTGCTGAGCTTTCTAATTTTTTTGTTCTCTGTGGGCTGTGGACATAGTAATAGAAAATATCGGAAAAATCACAATCACTTACATCCTCCTATCTGTGATATGTTCTCTGTGTATTATAGCATGTCTAGCGCTACTGTATGATGGGGAGGCTGCCCAGGCTCCCTGGGTCAGCACGTAGCGTGACCCCACGGAGCCTGTAAGGCTGACAGCCAATCAGGAGCGTCGGGGGCGGGACTTCCGCCCATGTTTCACGCGTCGGCCAGAGCAGCGCGATCTCCAGCCCGAAATCCCACCCTCCCACCCTGTTTTGGTTGAGTGTTAAAAAATGTTTTTGTTTATATATAAAAAAAATAAAAATAAATAGGAAGTATATATATATATATATATATATATATATATATATATATAAAGAAAGAGTTTTATAAAGGATTTGGCGGGAGGTGAGTTGCCCGGCCCACTGGCCTAAGTGGGCGTGGCCCTACCTCACAGGGCGTGCTTAATATAAGCATTGGGGCTTTGGGCAGGGCCCAAGGCGTGAGGTCACTGTCCGTGGCTGGGCTCCTCCCCCTGAAAGGCATTACGTAAATTATGTGGATCATGCCTGGGTCAGGAAGATTGTTGGCGCGTTACAAATATACGATAATAATGTTCTTACAATAATGGTTCCAGTGTGATTTGACGGGGTGATCTGCAGTCTGGATCAATACACAGTAACATTTATATGGTCAATTCTGCAATCTAACTCCACAACATTCCTTATTTGAGACAACTTTAAATGCTTCAATAAATACAACAATTATGTTTATTGGTCATTAAAATATTCTAGAGATGTTTTTGAATGAATCCACTCAGGTGTAAAAAAAAAAAACACACTTAATGAAGTCAGCTGAAAGATATTGGAACTTCCCCCAAAATATCAATGATTTCATAAAACGACATGTAGCAAGATATTTTATTTCACCAAACTGGACATTTACCAAAATGATGGGCTATGTACATATCATAGGGCATCGACACGCTTTCGGATGCCCATGTGGCAAGCTTTTTGAAATATTAATAAGAATGATTTCTCCCTGAAAAGCCATTGGACATTATGTTGCTTTCTCATCTTAGCCCAAAAAGACAGAGGTTGTATTCTGTATTGGATCAATTGGATAAGGTGAAATGCAATCTGTGCAACTTTGCAGGAAAAGCCAGAAGGATGTTTGGTTGTATTGGAAAATGAATGAACAACAGAAAAAGAGAAGTACTATTGTCACTCTATATATCCCTAGTAAAAGCTTACCTAGATACCAGAAACTCCCGGTTATCCGGCACCTAACCAACCGGCACTATAACGCAACCGGCACCGGCATCAATTCCCCACTTTCAAAAAACTCCTGCTAAACCGGCATAACCGACACTATCCGGCAGTTTGAGACTAACTTTTTTTCTAATTGTTTTTGTGGACCCTAAATGGCCCAGTTTAAGTGCTAAAACCTTTTTAGGGGTTTTGCAGGGTTTAAGAGTCATTTAGACACTTAAATTCAGGTCTCCCGATTAACTGGCAACTACTGTTATCCGCCAATAGGGAATCCCCATAGGTGCCGGATAACAGGGAGCTTACTGTACTAGTAGACAGTATCTCCAAAAAGGCTAAAATAAATCTGAAACCTTTTTAAAAGAGGGTGATTAAAATGGTGATGGTCTAAAAAATAAGAAGAAAAACTTCATGACCTCAATATGTATAGATTGTAGGGGAGAAGAGAGAGGGGCGATATAATAGAAACATTATATTTTATCAAATATAATTTAATTAAATAAAGTTCAGGATGGAAGAATTTTTATGAATAAAATAAATTGGTCATATTTTGAACTTGGAGAGTGGAAGACGTAGTGACAATGCACTAAGGTACTACTTAATAGAAAAAGTTATACCAGCCATCAACTTAAATGATAGGGTCAAATACTACAAAGGAATTCAAGCATGCATGAGATGCACATATCCTGAAGATTTAGGTAGACAGAATGGGTAGACTTGATTGGATAGATCAGTACTGTGTGTCTGTGTTTCAAATCTTTGAAATAAATTACTTAAAGAACTCTGAAAGAGAGACATTACCTGGGACATTAGAGTAAAATCCAGGTGGGCAACACCCATAAAAAATGGACAGTTGATAAGTATGTGTCCACCTTCAGCACAAAACAACTAAACCTGTTCTGTTAACCCCCCTCACGTTAAATATACACAATATCAGTTGTGCCGCTGTATACAGACATGGATAATACATTATCTAAAATTGTAATGCTTTGCAATGCTAAATATTTACACATATTGTCAAGGATACCAAACGGTTGGAAATGGGACTTCGCAATAAAACCCTGGAAGGGTGAGGCTTGTGAGTAAAGCCAATTCCTCCTTGGGGCGGGAAAATACAGAATGATACCAAGAAGGCTCAGTGAGGATCTATAAGGTAGGACGGAGTGACTTTATTGCCAAGTCTGATCTGTAGTCTAGAAACAGATGTTTGACACCAGCCCATGTTTACACTTCCATTGGGCGGCTCTTCCATAAGGATGGCAACAGACCTAGGAAAGCTCAGCCTTTGGACTTTACACTGAAATCTCCGGGTACAAACTAACTATAAGCTAGCTGGATGAGGAGTAACTCAAGAGCCGCAAGGAGTTGTGGGTCTTTAGGAGTAAAGTCACAAGTTGTTCTTTTTCATGTTCAACAAATAGGCGATATTCCTAATTGCGATACAGATATTCCTAATTAATGGGGTAAGTTATAGAAAAATATAGTAGTATAGTAATCTAATCTAATCACAAATTTAGCAGCACAAAGGTTAGACTTGTTTTCAGTGAAATGTTATTTATGGCAAACTGACAAAGATGTTTTTCCGGCTGTATAAAGAGAAAGAAAAAGAAAAACAGAAGGCAGATGTAAAGTATTATAAGAATAAATGACAGAGAGGTGTTGAGGGCCTTAACTGATGAGCAATGAATAGTTGGACACCTTCTGGCATGGTTTGGTAAATATATTTTATTAATGACTGGATTTTCCCTTTAGGGTATAAGATGCATCTGTCATATTAAAAGTCATATAAACCCAACTGTATGAAGCTATGAATTATTACTATTCTCTTAATTTCCGTCTGCTTGCTATTAGGGGACGCCATGTTGGTCTATATTACTGCTCCCATCTCTCAGAATATATCATTGTTTGATGTGGGTGGATTTCAAGCTATGGATCTCTAAATTAGATTTTCAAATGCTCATAACACAGCCATATTGGCCCAAATAGTACCTCCTACAGTTTCCCAACACCTTAGAAGATGTCTTCCAACACCACGTGATAAATTCTAAACCCCTGGCTCACAATAGTTGGTCTTTGTGATGGCGCCTGCGACCTTATCTACCAGTCGTCAAAGAGAGACAAGGAGAGGCTAACACATTTTTAAGCAACAGATGGCCCACGGGACACATGCGGCACTCGGGCAGTTTCTATGTGGCCCTCAGCTTGTTGGAGATCAAGTTCCTCTCAACAATACACAGCCTGTTACATCTCTCTAAAACTAGCAATTAATACCACATTGTACTACTTATTATCTTATTATGAATTCATTATTTTACTACAGTAAATTACAATTTTGCTTTTGACAAGATAAAAAATGTGTAAAAGATTGTACAGTCCTTTTAAAGGCTCCGGGATTGCATATGAGGCACAGCAAGACAAATAGGTTGTCCATCACTGGGATAACTATTTAAACATACAAGTGCCATTAGCTATCAATAGAATTGCATGCAGATCAAATGTACTCTATTCAAATTAGTTAAAATGTAGATGAATATACAGAGCCTCATTCAAATGCTATTCGGCCAATTGAATAAGGCCTATATAAGGACAGAGCATATTTTTTACAGAAGTTTTTAGTTAGTGAAGACCTTGCTTTTGGATAGAAGTTCACTAACTAAAAACGTCTGTACAAAAAAGTATGCGCTGTGCTTATATAGAGCCCTATTCAATTGGCCGAATCGCAATTGAATGAGGCCCTTAGTGTCCCACAGTTAATATCAGCCTGGTCAAACAATGTTGGATCTTGAATGTGTTCCCTAGGAGCACTGGGAAGTAATCAGCTGGTTCCCAAATCAAAAATGTTGAGAGCTCTAAAACTCTTACTCAACAATGTCTTATATTTCTGTTATTATTCACTATACTCTAAAGTCCTATTTAATTATATAAAAGTTTGTAATGTCTTTATTCTTGCCACTGAATTTTTTTGAAAGCACGGGAAAGTATATATCATATATAATTGTGGATCTGCGGGGTTGTTCGTAACGTTTGCGGCGTTGGTCACACTTTGCGAGCCTCGCAAAGCCAAGCCACTTACACCAAGGCAGTAACATTTTACACCAAGGCAAAACACTTACACCAAGGCAGTAACACTTTTACACCAAGGCAGTAACACTTTTACACCAAGGCAGTAACACTTTTACACCAAGGCAGTAACACTTACACCAAGGCAAAACACTTACACCAAGGCAGTAACACTTACACCAAGGCAGTAACACTTACAGCAAGGCAGTAACACGCTTACACCAAGGCAGTAACACTTTTACACCAAGGCAGTAACACTTTTACACCAAGGCAGTAACACTTACACCAAGGCAAAACACTTACACCAAGGCAGTAACACTTACACCAAGGCAGTAACACTTACACCAAGGCAGTAACACGCTTACACCAAGGCAGTAACACTTACAGCAAGGCAGTAACACACTTACACCAAGGCAAAACACTTACACCAAGGCAGTAACACTTTTACACCAAGGCAGTAACACTTTTACACCAAGGCAGTAACACTTTTACACCAAGGCAGTAACACTTTTACACCAAGGCAAAACACTTACACCAAGGCAGTAACACTTACACCAAGGCAGTAACACTTACACCAAGGCAGTAACACTTACACCAAGGCAGTAACACTAATCGCAAGGCCCCTAAAGTACACTGGGGGGGAGGGAGGGAGGCTCGTAAAGAGCACCAAAGGCGCTCATTGAGAGCCACGCAATGAACACCAAAGGCGATGAGCGCTGAAGGTGCTGAAGCGCAAGCCCTATAAAGTACACAGGGGAAGAGGCTTGCAATGAGTCCTGAAGATAATCATTGCAAAGCAGGAAAGTTGAAGTACACGGGGGGAGAGGCTCGCAATGTGCGCCGAAAGTGTAGCAAACAGCATTGGCAGGTTTGCAATTTTATTCCTGTCATTTTTCACAGGCAATTTCCTAGTTACATTTAATAATAGAAAAGGATCTCAGGCTGTGCAACTCTTTGGATTAAGATGACCTGTGAGTATCCTGCTCATTAGAAAATACTCCTTAGTCATAGTATGTACATATAACAATCTTGTTTAATGAATATGGTCCCAAATGCTTTATATAACACTCAACCTATTGAGTATTTCCCCTATTTTTTTGGCAATAACAGTATTTACAGAATATTAGTGTAGTCCAACCCAACCCTACAATGTATACTTGATTTAGCCTGGAAAGTACAAAGATATCCTATGGGATTAAACAATAAAGATTTCAAAAACATACTAAACCTTTTGACAATATGGGTGGCAAATATATCTGCAAACAACTAAATGCTTAGTTATTTTTTTCACAGCATATACAATAATGTGAGTATTATTGAAGAAGTGTTTCTTTTAGAAGAAAATAGTAGCGCAGATTGCCAGAAATTAAGAGGACATATAAATCACATATTTGCATAGGATGAATCTTTTTTTATTTTTTAAATGATTCATTTTGGCATGAAAAACAAGAAAAGCAAAAAACTTAAAAACAATGCATTTGTAATCCCATTGCAGACTGCTATAGCAATAGTGTCATGGCCTCTTTCTGACAAACTAATTAGGATATGTCAAAGCACGGCACCGGATGAGTTATGGAGATCTATGGGCGGCACATTAATCTGTTATGGTGGGTAGAAAGGCGATTGAAATGCCTACTGTATGGCCAGCTAGGAAGAAAAGATCATTCCGAGTACACTTACATCTCTCAGGCAGATCAGCAGACCTGTTTTCGCACCGAACTTCTCAGTGAACAGTATTTCCACTGCCACTAAGTATTCTGGGTAGTGACATGCAAATGAGAATCAAAACATTCCAGGCATCAGAATCTAGCCATGGTTTTGGATACAGGGCCAGACACCCCCTCACAGACTGCAGTTTCACACTTATAAAGGGGGTCCACAAGGTGAGGTTGGTTCTGGCAATTGCAAACCTACTGCTAATCTCAGTTTTGTACTCACTTTTGTTGCCAATGGTTTAGACATTAATGGCTATTTGTTGCGTTATTTTACACTGTTATACAGCTGTACACTTACTACTTTGTAGCAGAGGGGCATTTCTTCAGTGTTGTCACATGAAAAGATATAATAAAATATTTACAGAAATGTGAGTTTACTCACTTTTGTGAGATACTTTATATATACCTTGTAAAATCCAGGAAATTTCTATATCCCTTTAAAGCACCCTGCAATATAAATTGTGGCATTAAGAGGAACTTTAACATATATATATATATATATATATATATATATATGTATGAGTTATTTGGTGAATGAAATATCTGGTAGAATAAACTACAAACTGTAGTATGATGTACAATATATCAAGGTAATCTCAAAGGATATTGTAGGTAATATAATATAAAACATTAAATCAATATAATTAAAAGGAATAATTGTCGCTGCAAGGTAGAATAAAATCTATAAGAGGAGGAACACCCCACCTGATGTCAACTAGAATAGCGGCGACAATTTTTCCTTTTAATAGAACAAAGCAAATAAATGCACATGGATAAAAAGTGAGCAGATATACAATATTATTTTTTTTTCCTGCTGCAAAACACCATTTTCCATCCAAATGACAGTCCACAAAATAAAAATAGCACATGACCAGCTGCTGAAGGGGTGAACTGATACAGAAACAGTAATAAGATGCCACTCCATTAATAGCAAATAATTAAAAGATAGATGTCCACAGCACTCAAGAGGTTAACACCCAGGTTTCCATATGACGCCTAAGTACAGGACACGCAATGCAATCCAGAAACTGCAAGTGAAAATGCAAAATCACAGGATTCACTAGTAATGTTGGTGATGCAACAGCCAATATAATACTCCCTATATTCACTACAAGTACTATATAAATCCAAATGCAAAGTACATTTCTGTGAAAAGCCAAGTTCAGGGCTGTGATTGTACAGATTGATATTTTAAGCTTGTTGTGTGGTATATAGGCTCTGTGGTGTATTATAATGTGCGCAAAGCTCTGACAAGAGATGCCGGATACGTCCTTAGGGGAAAAGGGACAGAGGACCCGCTGCACAATCACAGATTACAGTGGGCCTCATCCAATTGCGATTTGGCCAATTGAATAGGGCTCTAAAAAAGCACATAGCATATTTTTTTAAATAAGTTTTTAGTTAGTGAAAACCTTGCTTTTGGATAGATGTTTACTAACTAAAAACTTATTTTAAAAAAATATGTTATGTGCTTATTTAGAGCCCTATTCAATTGGCCGAATCGCAATTGAATGAGGGCCAGTATCTTTTGGATAAAAATGTGCTGATGGATCAGTGGGACTATAGTGACAAACAGGAGGCCACTTCCTTATATTAATTTAAAAAAAAATTAGATTCCAACCAGCAAATTAGTAAGAGATCATCTCTTCCAATTATGGCATTTAAAGAGCAGCTCGTAGTTTAGTAAAAACTTCACATGCTTGTGATGTATGTAACAAACTAACTTTAGCAGATATGCAAGACAAGTACATAAAAGCATTTTAAGATAAAGTCTTATATATAGGTGTCATGGGGATTTAATTGCAGACTGCTAGTGTGTGTATATAGCTTCCCCTTCTAGATCATTACCTTGTCGTGGTGAAGGGGCTTGTGAACCTCAATGAAGCTGTGAGCTATACCATGTAGGGTCACCCAAAATGGGCAGGTCATAGCAGAAGTCAGACAAACCATGGTCCACTGGAAGGAACTGGCTACCCACTCCAGTATATTTGCCAAGAAAACGTCATGGATAAGCACAACCAGACACACAATGTGCCTGGAGTGCTGCAGACCATATGGTTCACAGAGAGTAAGACACGACTGAATGACTAGACAACAACAAAATATAACTTGAGTAGGGAGGATGATCCTATAGTGCTTCTATTCTATGGAGTTGTATTGTCAAAAGGATCTATAACGTGGTAATCTTTCAACAGAACTGAACAGAGATGTTATCTGAATCCAGGTGTCTTATCGTTTTAGGAACAGACAAAACGCCTTACACAATTAAAGCAAAATCAAACACAATAGTTCAAAATGTCCATTAAGGAAATACTGACAGCTCTAAACAACTGGGCTTTATTATGAAGTTAAATCAATTTGTGGCTTGAACCAGTAGCCCCAAACTGATCCAGCAACATATTAACCTTTGATAGACTCTCACAAACTTTATGTCAGGGTCATTTTTTGTAAAATATCTTCAGTTCGGAGATGTGGGATTATGTCTTGAGCTACAAATCTCTTCGGCTTCGACATTAAGTCATTCTGAAGTGTTACTTGTTTGGCTCGGATTTCCCCTAATTATTTCAGTGCAAGCAGAAAACTAATCGGTAATAATAATAGTATTAAGTGTACAATAATATTCTCTTAAAGCCACAGGATACATGCAGAGTGACAATACTGGCACTTACCATGTTACGAGTCCAGTCCTTTAACATCCCTTATATCTGACCATGATAATGCACATATATTCCACATAAGCTCTGACATGGTTAGATGCATCCTCAGCAGTTCCTATGTCTGAGTATCCTATACATCCTGCCGGCTCCCCGCTCCCTCCACTAATGACAGTATACAATAAGCAGAGCCGTGTCCTGCCCACCCTACTGACACACCTACTGTACTCATAATCCTCGCACTTAACCCCTGAATCACTGCAGAGCACCAAACTAAAACAATACAGCCCCTACTCAGTTTAAAGTAATACAGAAATGTTCATTTGTTGACGAAAAGTATACGTAAAAATAAATATAATTGCAATTAAAGATTTTAAGTGGAAGTGCCTTAAAATTAATGCAGAATTTATTTTATGTATATGTTAAGATGTTTTACCACCCCTGCTGCTGATCCTAATAAAACAATTAGCTCAGTCACTAATACCATTTTTGCAACTGGACATGCTTATCTTCTTTATCATCCTCACTGGTAATCTTTATTAATTGCAGATTATCTGCCTTATTAAATTGAGATTCAGTAAATTTAAAAGGGCTCTATATAAACACACAGCATATTTTTTAGTTAGTGAACTTCTATCCAAAAGCAAGGTCTTCACTAACTAAAAACTTCTGTACAAAAAAATATGCTGTGTGTTTATATAGAGCCCTTTTAAATTTACTGAATCGCAATTTAATAAGGCTGTAAGCTATTATCTCAGGGCCTCATTCAATTGTGATTTGGCCAATTGAATAGGGCTCTATATAAGCACACAGCATTTTTTTTTTTACAGAAGTTTTTAGTTAGTGAAGACCTTGCTTTTGGATAGAAGTTCACTAACTAAAAACTTCTGTAAAAATAATATGCTCTTTGTTTATATAGAGCCCTATTCAATTGGCCGAATCACAATTGAATGAGGCCCTCAGATTGTGGATATTGCAGTTAATTTACACATAATAGGCCCTATTCTGTTGCCCAATTCGTCCATTTCTGCACACTTAAAATCACTCTTAATATTGCTACATAGGGCTTCATTCAAATGTGATTTGGACAATTGAATAGGGCTCGATATAAGCACACAGCATATTTTTTTACAGAAGTTTTTAATTACTGACCCTCTTCACTAACTAAAAACTTATATATGCTATGTGCTTATATAGAGCCTTATTCAATTGGACAAATCGCATTTGAATGAGGCCCATATTCAGCAAATATTACTTATTGGCACTAATGAATTTTTAAGTCAATAGACTGCATATAAACATTTATTTAAAAAAACACCCAAAACCAAATTTATGAGTTCAAGGCATTTGCAAGTAGCTACCGTAATTAAATAAGGCTAAATGTAAGTAATCTCTATATCAGTTTACGGCACTTACATTTATATGTTTAATTACTACCAATTGCAATCATGTTTTATTTTTGTGTGTACTTTTGTTTTTTTCAAGATATGGGACATTTTGTTTGTCACTATAAATATCCGCAGCCTTATTAAATTGCGATTTGGCCAATTGAATAGGGCTCTATATAAGCACATAGCATATATTTTTACATAAGTTTTTAGTTAGTAAAGACCTTGCTTTTGGATAGAAGTTCACTAACTAAAAACTTCTGTAAAATAAATATGCTCTGTGCTTATATAGAGCCCTATTCAATTGGCCAAATCGCAATTTAATAAGACTGCAGATATGTAGGAAATACAGATTGTTTTTTTCCATTTTGGTTTGATTTTTTTATCCCTGTAAAGACGAGATAGTTTAAAGTATTTAACCAACTGTAAAGACATTAGTACATAAATTATAGTAGTAGAAAAGTAATTATCTAAAATAAAGTTGTACTAGTTTAATGCTAAATTCACAATAATTTCACCTTCTATAAATTTACACAATCATGTGCAGCTACTTCCTCACCAGTGGCAAAGCTGCTGCTGGTACAGTTGGTGCAAATCACTGGGACCCTCTACAGATACCATCAGCAACCAGGGGTAAAGGGACATACAATTATTTTTAAAGAAAGGTGATATAATTACCCTAGATAAACAGTCCACTTGCATATATTATTTAGTTTTTTTTTTACTGACCCCCTAAGGGCAACTACATTGTGGATGGGGGACCCCAAATTATTTTGCAACTGGGCATTTCAATCATTTGCTCTTCCACTGTTCCCTATAGACATCTCTCCATCCATCACCTCAAAAAAAAAAAAAAACACACTACTCAACACGTCATCCACTTCTCTCTCCCTTTACAGCACGGTCTACACTTTTATTCATCCATCATTACACATCCCAATGCCTTTACCCCACACAATTCATGCAATCCACCCGTTAATGCCCACACTTTTCTTTCTTCATTCCCCTTTCTTCATCCATCTCTCACACTGCTTTCACCAACCATCTCCAACAAAGCTCTTCGTTCATCCTGTCTTGCCCCTATGTTCCTCCATCTAGTCTCACAACCCTCTCATCATCCCTCCACTATCATGCTCCACTCTTCATCCATATATTGCCCCCACCCTTCTCTTTATCCATCCACAACCACCACTTCAATGCATCACCTATTCCCACACACATCTTCATCCATCCACATCCACCACTACAATGCATTATCTACTCCCACACTCATCTTCATCCATCCACAACCACCACTACAATGCATCACCTACTCCCACACCCATCTTCATCCATCCACAACCACCACTTCAATGCATCACCTGCTCCCACACCGATCTTCATCCATCCACAACCACCACTACAATGCATCACCTACTCCCACACCGATCTTCATCCATCCACAACCACCACTTCAATGCATCACCTATTCCCACACACATCTTCATCCATCCACATCCACCACTACAATGCATTATCTACTCCCACACTCATCTTCATCCATCCACAACCACCACTACAATGCATCACCTACTCCCACACCCATCTTCATCCATCCACAACCACCACTTCAATGCATCACCTACTCCCACACCGATCTTCATCCATCCACAACCACCACTTCAATGCATCACCTACTCCCACACCCATCTTCATCAATCCACAACCACCACTTCAATTCATCACCTACTCCCACACCAATCTTCATCCATCCACCAAACACACCCACGTTTTTATCCGTCTCTCACACCCCTCGCTTTATCCATTCCTGCTCACACCACTCTTTATCCATCTCCTTATATCTTTTTCTCTTCATTCACCTATCACAACCCGTTTCAACTAACCCCAATACATCCCTCTCTTTATCCATCCATAACCATCTCCCTCTCTTAATTTATTCACAACCACATCCTCTTCATCACCAACTCCTACAACCCTCTCTTCATCCATCCACTGCTCACACTCATGTTTTTATCGGTCTGGTCTCTTTACCCATCGTCTCTTGAACCCTCTCTTTATCCATTCCTGCTTATACAACTTCTTATTCAACTCCTCCAAATGTTTTCTCTTCATTCATTCTTACACTCTCACAAACCGCCTTCAAACAAACATCTCGTCTCCATAAAATACTCATTCATGCATCTCATCTACTCATCTAATTTCCTTCCCAGATCTCTAATCACTTCTATATAAAATCTCCTAATAAATCTCTCTAAAACAACAGCATCCCTAACTCTTCCATACACAAAAATGTGTTTGTTATCTATGCCCATAAACATAATGCAGTTGTCACAGGAAAACATAAATTGAGACATGTTGTGTATTTATCCAGATGTAAATATTTATCCATAAACAACTCCTTCAGAGTAAATGTTTGTAAGTTATTGTACTTAATCACTATGATATTGATTGGGTTATTGATACAACTTCACTTTGCCACTTCTAGAATATACTACTCATAAGAGCTAAACGGTTTGCTGTGTAAGACGGTGTGCTGAGGATGTAGTCCATCTTGCAGACATGTTGGTCAAACTGTTTATAGAAACAGATTCTTTAACGCATTTAACCAATTACAGAGTTTAAGAAGAACTGCCCTGCCCAGCATGTAAGGGCACAATGTGGTTATCTAGTAGACGTCATATAAGATAGACACTTCAGAAGTCACTAAAAGCCAATAATACTGCCCAATGTATGACATTTATCACAAAAAATATAAAAATGTATTAACTCCATCATAGAACTGGAGAAGTTAAAGCTATATGGAAGTTTCATGGATTATGACGGACGAGCATTAATCGTGTATGAAATTAATAGTGTATGAAAACAACAACAAATAAAACCAAAAATAAACATTAATAAACTTACTTTATAGTTAGTAAATTTCTTCAGTTTTCTGGCAATTGATTTTCAAAAGGAATTCCCCCCGAAAATCCAAGCAAAATTCACATAAAATTCATAACTCGTTTTTAGCCAATCAGAGGCAGCTACAACATTATTGCAATGCCTGTAGCAAATCATTATTGGATTTGTAGTCTTTTGTTCCCACCACAGGAAGGAAGGAAGCAGCTCAGACATTGCTCTGTGGATCTCTGTACTGTGCTGCTGTTGGCTTGAAGGTTAGCATAGGATCAAAAAGTGTACCTGAATACAGTGTTTCTATTGGTAGGTATTAGGTGCTATGTAAGCACCTCTGAGGGTGTGGAAATCACATCTTTTGAAAATAAAATAAATCTGTATGTGTATATAGTGACTGAATGTAATGTGTGTTTCTGATATAAGCAGCATGTGTTAGATTAGAAAAAGTTACAGGGAAACTTCCATATATCTTTAATAAGATTCACCAAAATTCCCATTCCCACATTGTAAAACCAAGCAAAAAGTAGAAAGAGCAATGCTTCAAGTACAAAAGGTTAACAATATAAATAAGGGGTTCTGTTACATTACATAGTATTCAACATATTGCCCATGACATATTATGAACCCTGGGGATTTTCAGGACGAAACGTGTAGGTTGATTCACAGAGGTGCCCCTAATTGTAAAGCAAATGTACGCTATTTAGCAAAGTTGTGGTGTCCAAATCCTCTTCAATGTATCTACACTGTCATTTAAGATTTTTTTTGGGGGGTGGGGGGTCCGTTGTTTCTGACTGTCCTTGACGTTGTGGACTGTAACACACCCCTCACAATTTAATGTACATGGTCATGGTGTTCCACTTGGTATTCATGGCAGAGATACTGGAGTGAGTTACCAGTTCCTTATCCAGTGGGACCCAACATACAGCTCCTGGTATTCCTAGGAGGTCTCCCATCCAAGCATTGACCAGGCCCAACCCTGAATGTCTGGTGTGACCTCTTGGTTCCCTGACTGGAATCAAAGCCAGGTCACAGCGGTGAAATCACAGAATCCTAACCACTTTTTTTCCATTATTAAAGTTGGATTTATATGATGCATAAGATGACAGAGAGGTAGATATTCTTGTAACCATAGAAATATATATATATTATATACGATCAGCTAAAATAACCACATTTTCTAGTTTTCTAGTTTAAAATGGAAGTGGCAAACCTAACAGACAATGTGAAATATTATACCTTCCAAAATTAAGTAGCTTTTTTAAGCTGTTCTGGCTATAAATTTCACTAGCCATTTGATTTTAAAGTGAATATTTTCTGTGATAATCAGCATTGCTTCTACTGTATTATAAAAAAGAGTACCTACTAACTAGGGCCCTCATTCAATTGCGATTTGGCCAATTGAATAGGGCTCTAAATAAGCACATAACATATATTTTTTAAATAAGTTTTTAGTTCGTGAAAACCTTGCTTTTGGATAAATGTTTACTAAGTAAAAACTTCTTTAAAAAAATATTACATTATTTAGACCCCTATTCAATTGGCCAAATTGCAATTGAATGAGGGCCTAGCTGTTTTAATGTACTAATTTAAATGAATGATTATAGTCTGCTGCCAAATTAATTCCCCTTTCCCACTCTTTCAGCTGCACATTAGCATTAAGGAACTGCTCAATCAATGCTGACTATCTCAGGAAGGATCTACTGAAAAAATGGCTAGTAAAACGTATAGGCAGTTTTTAAAGCAATTTACGATAAAACCAACTTAATGGAGTAACCATTTAATGATAGTCTACAATTACTCTTTTGTAAAAGTAACAATACTTCTCTCTACAAGTATCACTGGTGGCACGACTTCATTGCGCCTGACTAATACGTGCCTAAAGCATGCGAGCGCACGCATGCGCTTCAGACAAATATCTCCCGTGAAAAAGCGTGCCCTAGCATCTGCGTGCATCTCTTGCATCCCTCCCACTCAGTGCCCAAAGTCAATGTGTGAAGGTATATACAGCTCTCCCCCTGTCTCCCTTTATATTCTGTGACTGTGCCAGCTGTTGCCTGGTAGATATATGTATATGGCTCCTCTATATGTCTATCCTTGCCTATCTATCCATCTGTCTCCCTATATATTCTGTCACTGTGCCACTGGCACTGAGTGGGAGGGATGAGAGAGATAGGCAAGGATAGACATATAGAGGAGCCATATACATATATCTACCAAACAACAGCTGGCACATGGCACAGTCACAGAATATATAGGGAGACAGGGGACAGAGCTGTATATACATTCACACATTGACGTCGGGCACGGAGTGGGAGAGATGCGCGCAGATGCCAGGGAACGCTTTTTCACAGGAGCGCTTTTGTCTGGAGCGCATGCGTCGCTGCGCATTACTCAGGCTCGATGAAGTCGGGTGCCAGTGTCACCTGCTTACTTACACTCACTCTTACAAATATGTGCCTGGCATGCTGCTGTAAATAGGTCACGAAGAGTCGGGAACACCTGAACGACTAAACAACAACAAAACCAAACCCCAATTAACAGTTTCATTCCAGGTTCTTCTATAAATCAGACAGAGTAATCCAGTGCCATCAACATATACAAAAGTCACAAATAATGGAATAGTACTATAAAATGCAATATGTTCTCTTTTTTGTTATGCGGTTTTATGTTCTTTGCATATGTCAATAAATAAATTACTTTCAAACATTATACAACTTACAGATCCTCAATTTACACCGATACCCATGTAACAAATTAGTAGTGTAAATAGGGGGCTAATTGTAATTCCATAAGCAGATTATAGAAACCATTTATTCTTAGCAGCTCTGCCTTTTTGTATTTAAAGGGACATGGAGGGTCGCATGTTTTTAATATTACAATAAACTTTAATTTGTTTGCATCATTCAATCATTTCCAACTCTCCATAACCTATTGGACCATAACACAACATGCAAATTGTTATGATGATCCACTTGGTTTTCAAGGCAGAGATACTGGAGTGGGTTGCCAGTTCCTTCTGCAGTGGGCCACAGCATACAGCTCCTGGTATCCATAGGTGGTCTGCCATCCAAGTGCATGACTTCAGGGTGGTGTGACCTCTTGGTTCCCTGCCCCGAATCATAACCACTGAACCCCCAGGGAACCCACAACTACAATAACCTACCTAGTTTGTATTTGGATATATAAACATAATTTTATCAGCAAGTTCCACCCCCTGTAGCCCGTGCATACCATGGATAGTCCTAGACGTACTAACCAATAATAGGCTATGTCTCAGCAACATGTTGCTAAAATGCAGCTGAGACACAGTTTTTCATTGGCTATTTACATCTAGTACTGTAGAAACAGTCCATGCAAGAGTTGTTGTTTTTTTGATTTTTTTATAGGGGTATATGTTTTTAAAGAACTTCTACAATAAACTGTATTAAATAAATATTTGCCCCAGAGGCCATTTCATATTTTTAAAAGGACTACTGTAGTCAATTGTTTTCCATATTCTTCTTTTGAATTCCCAAACTTAATAATCGTGCAACATGGTTTTAGGAGATGAAAAATGACAATGCTAAACATAGCCTTTGCACTTTTATATTAAATTATTATTTTACTGCAGGCTTTAAATTTCCATTATTTGCTGATTTTAATACTACAATCTTGGGAGGAGGGGTGACCTTGAGAATGTATGAGCTTTCCATTACCGCTACTGAAAGCTCTGGCTTTTTTTGTTGCCCCATTCCCATTAAGTAGATAGAAACACCTGCATAATTGTAATATATTACTGGCTGTATTATTTAATTCCCCATGCTAAAAGTTTTTAAAAGTAGTTATTCAAAATGTCATGTTCTAAATATATCACCACAATGGTCCTTTAATAAACATTAGTGTGTAATCAGTACTTATAAGCAGCTCTTTAGAACAACTCCCTGTGTATCCCTTTATATTTTCAGCTACAAGACAATACAGAATGACTCAAGTATAGAGTTGTGGGGATTAAATAGGTGTGCCCCGTTAGAAAATGCTACCCACAAATGGAACAGTAAAGCTTTTAGCTGTATATATGAACTCCATTAAATCTTACAACACAATGTGCCCTAAAAGTGTGGTTTAGCACTAAAAAAATCAGTGATTCAGTGTTGACCACAATTATGACATCAGTAAAAAATTTTGATGAAAACTGGGGAATATGAATTTTAAGGCAGAGCTTATTTTAAATAACAACAGATAAAGACTTTAAAGAGACACTGAACTCACCATATGAAATTTGCACATTCACATAGGAGGTTAAAAAAGCATGTGACAAAAGTGTTTTCCTTTTTATAATCGCTGCTATATTAACAGAATTATGAGCTTTTCAAGTTAGTGGTTTTAGGTTGTTTCTGGCATTCCATTCTCTGGCCGAAAACATAATGATCAGCACCAGCCAGTTGCACTAATTAGTATCAAATGTGCATGAGTTGGAAGAACGGTTATATTTCAGTTATTAGTTCTGTAAAAGGTATATTGCACCTTTTCATCCACTAAAAAACAGGTGGTTTCGATTTGTTGCACGTGAATGTACCCTTCAGAGGCTTCATAAGAAATAACTAAAACCGACAACATCTATGTCAATTCTTGAATATATTTAAAAGAAAAATTATACAGCTTTCCACGTGATTTTCCACCCTCTATCTGATGGTGTAGATGGCTTACGGTGGCTTCAGTGTCCCATCTCATTGCTGAACATGGGCCTCATTCTATTATCGGCCATAGGAGATGCGGGGCCGCAAGGACCGGCCGCAAGCTATTTGCCTATTCTATTCCCTTCCGGCCGGGGGATTCCGGCAGGCTTGCGGCCGGCGCCCTGTTATCACTTGCGGCCGCACGCGCCGGAGGAAAGCCTTTGATCTTAAACGGCCGCAAGATTTTCGGCCACAAGAAAATCCTGGTTGCTATTCAATTGCTCCGGGAACCCTCTCTGCAAGGCTAAAACCGAGCCGCAGCTTACTTGCAGCAAAAAGGTCCCGCAGGCACACAATTAAGCACATAACAGAGCCATAATAAAGCCATCCTGCACTCTGAGGAGACTATAAAGTGATTGTAGGTGTTAGCATTAATAGCACAACATTCCCCTACACTCAAATCCGTAAATATTTTTTTTTTTTATTTATGTCACATATCCATGTAAAAAGTCCAGAGGGCTTGGAGCACCTCAGACCCGCCACGCTGCGGCCGGAAAATAAACAGTTAATGTAATCTCGGATTTGGGCTGATGTGCAAGCTTGAGAGGGGGTTGCTATTAATCCTCATGTCCCCCAATATGATCCCTAGCATTTACAGAGCTTTACAGTGCCGTCTTGAATTTATATTTGCTTTTAAAGATTTCTGAGCTTACGGCCGGTTGCAAGATATACGGCCTGCCGTAAGGGGATAGCCTTGCGGCGCCGTCTATTTGAATTGCAAGGTAACGGGACCCCCGCAAGGAATCGCAGCTTTGCGGACGATTTACGGCCGATAATAGAATGAGGGCCCAAGTAAATTACACTCTGTCAGCTGAACTAAGTATTTTGTAAATTATGGCAGGAATTCAGCCTGAAGATGAGGTGAAACCAGCAATTTCTATGTATTTTTTCTAACAAAACACCAGCAATTATTTAATCACAATAACTTAAAAAGTGTTTATTCCAAATTACTTAAAAATGTATTTATTTTGAACACTTTATCAAGACAACGCTACCCTTTAAATTGTCATTGCCCTAAATCCTTTAATGCAGGGTTCGAAAAATACCTGAATCCTAAAATTTACCGCGGAAACCCAATATATCCTTATGACTGCACCTACTCCCAGGATCCTTTTACATTACCATTCTGTATATCTGATTAAAGTATGTAGAAACAACCATTGTACGGTTTTTGGCTTAAAATATTTTGGAACAAATAAAGAGAAAGTATCATTAAAATGTATCATACTTGCTATACAGTTATTAGTTAGATGGTTATGTTTATTTTAAATTTAAATATTTTAATGGGTTTGCGTTATTAGAAGCGACCATGTTCACTCTACTCGCCAATTGTTCTATCAACGTCCTCAATGATATCATGATGACGCTACACACCCAACCAAAAAAACTCAAGGGTAAGACTGACCCTAATTACAACCAGCGCGTTTCGCGGACTGATCATGTTGACTCGTCCACGCCATGCCCTCACTATTCAAGGACAAAGTCATTTAACAAGTCAAAAACATAACTACAGTGATGATACACAGCAAATTAGCACCATAAATAAATTTGTGATATCAGATAAATGTGGAGCAGCTATATTTTATATTATATGTAATCATGGCTGTCTCAAGCCAATTCAGAGCCCTAAGTGAGGCCTTAGATATTGTGACCTATACAAGTTTAAATACAGAATATTAGAACACCTGCTTTGTTTGTTTGGAAAAATATATCTAGAATTTCAGTGTGGTCAAAGCCAAGGTCAAGTGTTATTTTTACAAGTCTAAAAGTACAAAGTTACTACAGTATAAACATGAGATAGCAATACTATGTTATACTATATATCAGTAACCAGTGGCTTGGCTAGGGCTTCTGCGCCCGGGGTTGTACCTGAGTTTTCCCCCCGCCCCGTGCAATGTATATGCCCCCCCTTGCCTCTCGCATTTTGTGCTTTCTTTTGACCTGAAATGCAAAATCTTTACAAATTGTGACTCCGTTGATGGCGCATCTCGTAAGTTGGAGCCATCTCTGCTTTTAAGTTAAAGGCACATGGAGGGTTTCTGGGTTTCACTAGGAATACAATATACCAATTTATTTATTTCCTTCTATGTACTATATTTTATTAATAAGTGCTTTAAAAGCTCTGTTTTTCCTGCATAAAATCATACATTTTTTACCTATTTTGGGTCAGCCCTCTGTAGCTCATTCAGCTTGTGAATGTGACTGTGAAGCACAGTGTTTTAGCCAGGCAGTGACCTCCCTCAAGCAGCATGTTGCAACTGATTAGTTACTATGATACAGTGCATTTAGAAGTAGATTGTCTTGATGAGCTGCAGAAAGGCAAAACCAATTTGGAACTATGTGTAAGATTTTAGGTAGAAAAAACAGAGCTTTTAAACGTATATGGAAGTTTCTTTGCTTTTCCCTTTTTTATAATTTAGCCAATATTGCTTTTTTTTAGAAAAACATATTACATTGATTAATTCTATACACATACAAATTTTATTTTAAAAAAAATTGTTTCCACACTATTAGAGGTGCTTACATAGGAACTTGGAACTAGCCAATAGTAACACTGCATTCAAGTATGTTGTTTAACCCTATACTAACCTTCAAGCCAACAGCAGAACAGTACAGAGATCCACAGAAGCATTGTCTGAGCTCCTCCTTAAAGACTACGCATCTCACGACGCTTTGCAGAGACTGACTTTCAAGACACTGCAACTATATTATAGCTGCCTGTGATTGGCCAAAACAAATTATAAATGTTATGCTAATTTAGATTGCGTTTTCAAAGGCGTTCCTTCTCAAAATCAACGGACAGAAAAATTAAGTCAGGGTAAGTTTATTAATGATTATTTGGGGATTTTTTTCATGCAAAAATATTTTCATACACTACTGATTCTCCTCTCCCCAGATGCATTCATAATCCACAGAACTTAAATAAGTCTTTAAGCACTTCTTAATTCAATAAAGTACACAAAAGTAAATAGATACATAGGTATATTATATTAAACTTAAAGTAAGGAGGGTCCTAGACTTGAAGTGAAATGACCAAAACACACAGTACATGTCAAACAAAAGGTCCATGTTCATCTGCATTCTCATCCAGGCCCGTTTCCATGGTTACCAAGAGGCCTATTGTACAACAACCTGCATCTAACAGAGCAGTGAAGCCTCTCACCTTCCTTGAGTGGTATTTTAATGCAAGAATAAGGTTGAAGAAACCCTGCAATGAAAGCCGCAAGCTGCACTACAAAGCAATCATATGCATGATGGTAAACTCTAGTGCATTCACTCGTTCATTGCTGGAGAGACCACCTACATATTGTACTGCAGGATGTCGGTGTTTTCTATGGCAGAAATCGCAGAAACAAAGCTTTTACTTAAAGGGACTCAAGAGGAAGTTGATTAAATTTTAAAGAGCATTACAAACTGGATAAACATTGCACTAGCAGTTTTTCGCTACAGTAAATCATTTCTGAAATATTTAAAATGTATTTTGTATGCTAATGCTACGACTCAGAGTATTTCGTAAGGGTAGGAGAGACGTCTAACTGCCACATAACATTAGGGGTCTTTATTTTGCCCACTAGACAGACAAGCGGACTGTAATCCTAATTAGCACATAAGAGCAACAAATTAATATGCGTGGGCTGCTCATTTTAATATAAATACAGCAAAAGCATGGATTATTCCAAGATTTATTCATTTTAGAAAACAACACATAGCTAGTATTTAATGCCTTTTAGGAATAACCTTAGAAATAACTTGTCTGGTGCAGCCATAAAGCTCATTAACTCAACTGGTGCAGGATCTGGACAACAACAATTCTTTTTGATTGTGCAAAAGTGGCCTCTGCAAAATAAATTCTGCATTGATATGGCCATGCAATTTATATATATACTAGCGAATTGCCCGTCAAAAAATGACAGCAATGAAATTGTAAGTGAGCTAAGGGTGTTTGGTGTATATAATGTAGCGTCGTTCGTTTTCTATGTCGTGCGAGTTTTTCAGAATATTCATTTTCTATGTCGTGCAAGTTTTTTAGAATATCTGTAGCTGTTTGGTGGTGTTTTGCGTGTTTAGGGACCTTTAGCCTCGTTTTCGTTTTGTTCGGCAGCCATTTTTCTCTCGCTTAGGTGATTTTCTGGTCTCTAAACTCCGAAATTTGTGGTTAAATGGAGGTGTAACTTCACTTGCAGAGGTCCTCGGTGCCCCCCCTTGCTGTGAGTAACCTTTTTATGTGTTTGTTGTTTGTTTTTGTTGTGTTTGTAATGTTTTTGGTGTCGCGCGGGTTGCGTCCTTGTTTTCTAATCTCGTAGGTGTTTTTCGGGAAATCTGTAGGTGTTTGGTGGTGTTTTGCGTCTTTAGACTGCTGTAGCCTAGTTTTCTTCGGCAGCCATTTTTCTCTCGCTTAGAGATTTTTTTTAGTGTCTAAACATCTTCGGCGCTACTTGCCAGCAACTGCGACCCTCGCTTCGCTGGCAAGGAGCGTGAGCAACGGCTCGTATGCTCACAACTATATTTGTGATATATATATATATATATATATACATACATATACACACACATATACAGATGGAGTTATACAAATATACACACAAACATTCTCAGAACAAGTGCAACGAGAACAGATCTTTCATATAAAACTAAAAATATTCCTCACACTGCCAAAAATGTATCAAAACAGAGATTTGAAAGTAATGTTATTTATATACAAGTGAACAGCTGTATAACATACAAGTCTTCCTCCAAAAGACTCATTTAGCGCTAAACTAGAGAAAATGGTGGAGTCATATCAGCTGTGCAATAATGACACCAAGCTATGCAAAATATGTATTCAGTAATTGAGAAAAAAAGTGAGAAAAGCTCTCCACCGTACAAAGTACAGAAAACGAATAATATATTAATAAGCCCATTTGCATGTCTAAAAGGCGGGGACATGCAAATGAGAATACAATGTACCTCACTCTTTTAATCCAAAAATAGCTTGAAACAGGCCTGTATATGAGTGATTCTTGGTTTGTGTAAAATCCAACCCGATGCTTTGCTTAAAAGCTGTTTAATACAGCGGGCATATGCTTTAAGGGAGCAATGTATAAAGTTGCTATTTTTGGATTAAAAGAGTGAGGTACATTGTATTCTCATTTGCATGTCCCCGCCTTTTAGACATGCAAATGGGCTTATTAATGTATTATTCGTTTTCTATATATATATATATATATATATATATATATATATATATATATATATATACATATATACATACACAGACATACATACATATATAGCCTGGCTCCTGGCATTTGTTGAGCCCTGAAAATGTAATTTTTATCTAAAGTATAGTATTCAATTCTTTTCTGGTTGCTTGAGAGTTCTGGTTAATTGAGAGTGTTGTTTTTCACTACACTCGCATCAATATAACTGGAGCTCTATTTGAATGCTAACAAAATATTACGGATGTAAACCTTTACAAGTAACAGCTTCCAGAATCTATAGTCTAATATACAATCTGGTGCTGTATTGCCATAACTAAAGCAAAAATAAAGGTTACTGTATTGTGCAACCATCCAGATGTTAGATTACGGCTTATAGTATTAATAAATAGCATATGGGCAACATACAATGTAAAACGGATCTTAAACAATTAAAGGGACATGAAAGGCTTCTGGATTTCACTAGGAATATAATACACCTATCCATATCTTAACTTTTGTGTACTTTATTTTATTAGGGAGTGCTTAAAACTATTTTATCTGCCTAAAACTTTACAAATAGTTCCTAATTAGTTCTCCCCCCTGCAGCTCACGAAGACAGTGTACTCCTAATTGCAAGACTTGCACGGTCACATAGTAGTCAATCAGAGGCAATATGCTACTTGAGAGAGGTCACTAATCGTAATCACTGCTCTTCACAGTCTGTGTATTTATGAGCTACAGAGGTCTGACCCAAACATGTACAAATTGAATGATTTTAGGCAGAAAAAGTGTGCCTTTAAGCACTACTTAATAAAATAAAGTACATAAAAGTAAATATATATACAGTAATATATTATATTCCTAGTGAAATCCAGAAAACTTCCATGTCCCTTTAATGAAAAAATAGTCTAAAAAGCTATGAATTAAGTAAACATTTTGCAATAATTACAATAAGCCAATTAAGAACAGATTTTGTCTTCTCCCATGTCATTTTTGCTATTCCAGTGGAAAATGAATAAATACATGTCCATTTTGCAAGTGTACAATTAATTCTAGCAGCCTCATTTAAATATGTGGGAGGCAGTTATATGGTATCAATTAAAGAGACACTGAATAGTCATATTTTCTAACATGCATTTTTAGACATTACAAGCTTTGTATGAAATGCTGTGCCCTGTTTTGTTAGTATCCTTTGTGTATACAAACTGAGCAATACAATCTAGTGGACACCCCCATATATAGAGCATATATCTGTAGCAATAACTTATTTCTGTAGCTTTTCTGTGTCCCCTTAAAAAGAAGTTGACCTTTACGTTTTTTCTTGAATTCAGGATTCTCTTTTTATGTAGACCAGCAGTTGTTTCATATGTATCAACATTATACTGGCTATTAAAAGTTTTATTTTCACATATACATATATAAATATATACAGCTGCAGTAGAATGCCTGGAAAACTTAAAGGGATATGGAGGTTTCACGTTTTTTTATATTAATATAAGCTACTTTAGTGTTTATTTGCACATTTGAACACCCTTTTATTGCAAAAGGCAGAGTTTTTACTCACTGAAACCCGCAAACAATCCCTGTAAAGCCACACCCCCTGCATAGTAAATAAATAATACTTTGGGTTCACGTTTTCAACATCTAAAACAAGTTAAAAAACCTTTCTTGCTCAGAATTCTGAGAAATAGTTATTACACTGCATTCTGGGAACCTGGGCAGGGACATGCAAATGTGCCCACAACGGCTTCACTCTTGTAATCCATTGCCAGTTTAAACATGGCTTCCTATTTGGCATATGCCTGCTGTATTACACAGCTTTAAGAAAAGCTCAGATTTGATTATACACAAGCCAGGAATCCTACCCACGTACAGATGTTTCATGGTTTCTGCCTCTCAGAGTGGGGTCGGTTCCTAGCTTGTGTAGTAGATTTGTTGAGGAGGTAGTTTACTACAACAATCATTTAATTTATGGTGGGCGATAGAAGCTTGTATATAGCTTGTAGGGCACAATTCAATTGTATTACATTTTAACATTATCTGAACTACAGTTCTGCTCTCACACACAAACAAGGCATTCTGAGAATGGCAATACATGTAAATGGGCCAGGAGTTCAGTGAAAGAATCCAGCTTTATCCATGGGATTTATTGACAACAATCATCAAGCATTGAATGAAAAATCCCACACAAACCAAATGCTGGACTAGCATGTCAGAAGGTCGATGTCAGCAGTCACCCTCCAGCCAAATGCCTCTCCATTCATTGCACAAAGTACGGCTTCTTAGCAAGTCTATTGGGCTGAAATCCATGCAAATAATCTGAAAATAAAGCTGGGAGGCCACTAATCTCTTATCTGTGTACTAAGCTTGAAAGCAATACAAAGCATTCACATAACTAGTATTGGTTGTATTAATTATTTACCCTGAAAGATCTACACCAGAGGTCTATTGAACATCAGTGGTCCGGGAACCTTAGTTTGGTGGCCAATGAGACAAATGCCATTATACATCATATATATGTTTTTCAGAAGTGCCAAGATACTAAATTATATTGTTATCACAAGAGGATGTGCTATACTCCTGTATAAAACATAGGGTTTAAAAGGATGCAGAAAAATCATAAGGTGTTCTGCAAAGACTATCCTTTATATTTAGCAATGTTTAAGCCTTTGATGTGTTTCTGTCTAGGCCCATAAGGTCCTAGGCCTAGGGCAGAACATTTTTCAGGGGGAACTGGCTGCCTAAACATGCAGTTAAGTATATTAAAATATGTTTGTATGGTATTTCTGTCTAAGTGTACTTGACACTATATATATATATATATATATATATATATATATATATATATATATATATATATATATATATATATATATATATATACACTAGTGACCTACCCGTCAAAAAATTACGGCAATAACATTTAAAGCCATGGTAATGCGGTTTGCCACCGAATGTGAGGTTATGGCCCCTCTGAGCAGCTTCTGGGCTAGCCTTCAGCGCTCATTGCAAGCCTCTCCCCCTGTGTAGTTTATAGGCCTCGCAGTTGAGCACCCTTGGCGCTCATTGCGAGCCTCTACCTTGGGTTAAGTGTCACTAGCTTTGATTAAGTGTTACTGCCTTTGATGAGGTGTTACTGTTTAGCATTAAGTCTTAGTGCTTAGGGCTGGTATTTACTCCCTTCGGACGCCTTTTCAGTCCTTCTGCTGCATTTTACGTCCTTCGGCCTCGTTTTCGGTTTGTTTAATTTTTTGTGGCCGCCATTTTTTATGTTGCTGCGGTGTTTTCCTATCGAAAAAAAAATCCAAATATGCCCCACATTAACTTGCAACCTCACTCACAGGCTTCCTGGCACTCCCCCTGAGCTGTGTGGGAGTGTGTAAGTAAATCTGAGGCATATTTGTGTGTTTTTGCAGTTTAGGCGTTGCTAAGTTGCGTTGAGTGCCTTCTGTGCCCTTTTAATGCAAGTCCCACGTGTCTCGTGATGAGTGGCTGTGGCGCTCATGTCCAACAGCGCAATGAGCCCCCTTCGTGGCTCATTGCCTAAGTGCCGCAAGTCGCGGGGATAAGCGCCTGCGGCACTCCTCTCCACCAGCACAATGAGCGCCTCAGGCGCTCATTGCCTAAGTCCCGCAGGTTGCGGGCGTAAGCGCCTGTGGCCGTCATCTCCACCAGCGCAATGAGAGCCTTCGCCGCTCATTGCCTAAGTCCCGCGAATTGAGAATTGAGGGCTGTGTGTGTATATATACACACGTACATAAACTTAGGATTTGAGATACAAAAAGGACCAGATGTAAGTGGGGTGTGGGGAGGCATACAAATGCATAGCCTAGGGCAACAAAAAAACTCAATATGCCCATGGTTTAAGCTTTCCTTCAAAAAAAGTTTGGAAACCACAGATCAAGGCTAAAATTAAGAATATATATTAAATGGTTTCAATATAGGTGATTTAAAAGCTAAAAAAAAGTACACACATTGTTAAACATACTGCAAGGAATAATATATAAGTCAATCTAAAGGTTTATTATAGGTGAGATTCTCCATTGCTCATTAGAGGCATATTCTTGTATAAATGCCAAAATATAACATTGGCTTCAAAGAACAGATGAACTCCATAAGGGCAAATCTGCTCATCTGTCTTTTGTCTTATTTCTGTTATCACAGTTTAGATTATTTTTACTTTCCAAGTGAAATATTTCTCAAGATTTATCCATGTAATATGTGCTCACTTTCTTTTTTTTTTTTTATAGTTGCAAACTTATACAGGATGGAAACGTATGGCTTTTTCATACCAAAACTACATACATACTACACATCTAAAATAATCTCTTAAATTGATTGTGTGAGTTCATATTTTTATTTGCTTTATTTTTTTAAAATGTTGTTCTTTAAATAATTTCTAGCATTGGTAATGACATTTTAAATTACCTATTTTTCAATATGCTGCTAGCCAATCACACTGCCTGCTAAACAACATACCGTATTTATCGGTGTATAACACGCACTTTTTCTCCCTGAAAATAGGGGGCAAATGATAGGTGCGTGTTATACGACGATATTCCCTCCCCCTCCTCATCCTCAACCAGCCTCCTCACTCTAAACCCCCTCCACATTCTAACCCCCCACTCCTCAACCTAAACCCCCCTCCTCAACCTAAACCTAAACCCCCCTCCTCAACCTAAACCCCCCTTAATACCTCTCCCTCACTTACCTGCTTCTGCTCCTGCCTCCTTGAGGATGAGGAGGGAGGTTGAGGATAGGGGGGTTGAGGAAGGAGGATGAGGATTGGGGGGTTGAGGAGGGAGGTTGAGGAGGGGTTTGAGGATGGGGGGGTTGAGGATGAGGGTTGAGGATGAGGAGGGGGTTGAGGATAAGGAGGGAGGTTGAGGAGGGGGGTTGAGGTTGAGGAGGGGGGTTGAGGAAGGAGGATGAGGATGGGGGGGTGAAGGAGGGGGTTGAGGATGGGGGGGTGGAGGAGGGGGTTGAGGATGGGGGGGTGGAGGAGGGGGTTGAGGATGGGGGGTTGAGGATGGGGGGGTGGAGGAGGGGGTTGAGGATGGGGGGTTGAGGATGGGGGGGTGGAGGAGGGGGTTGAGGATGGGGGGTTTGAGGAGGGAGGATGAGGAGAGAGGTTGAGGAGGGGGTTGAGGATGGGGAGTTTGAGGAGGGAGGATGAGGAGAGAGGTTGAGGAGGGGGTTGTGGATGAGGAGGGAGGTTGAGGTTGAGGATTTTGCTTCAAAGTTCTTTATTTGAATTTCTTTTTTCCCACTTACCTGCTTCTGCTCCTGCCTCCCCTCCGCCCACCGGTGACGTCACATGCGCGCCCGTGCGCCACGTCATTAGCATATACCGGGTGAGGAGGTTGAGGAGGGGGTTGAGGATGGGGGGGTTAAGGAGGGAGGATGAGGAGGGGGTTGAGGATGAGGAGGGAGGTTGAGGATGAGGAGGGAGGTTGAGGAGGGAGGTTGAGTATGAGGAGGGGGGTTGAGGATGAGGAGGGGGGTTGAGGATGAGGAGGGGGGTTGAGGATGAGGAGGGAGGTTGAGGATAGGGGGGTTGAGGAAGGAGAAGGAGGATTGGGGGGTTGAGGAGGGAGGTTGAGGAGGGGTTTGAGGATGGGGGGGTTGAGGATGAGGAGGGTGGTTGAGGATGAGGAGGGGGGTTGAGGATGAGGAGGGGGGTTGAGGATGAGGAGGGAGGTTGAGGATGAGGAGGGGGTTGAGGATAAGGAGGGAGGTTGAGGAGGGGGGTTGAGGAGGGGGGTTGAGGAGGGGGGTTGAGGAGGGGGGTTGAGGAGGGGGGTTGAGGAAGGAGGGGTGGAGGAGGGGGTCGAGGAGGGGGTCGAGGAGGGGGGTTGAGGGAGGAGGGGGTCGAGGATGGGGGGGTGGAGGAGGGGGGGGGTGGAGGAGGGGGGGGTGGAGGAGGGGGGTGTGGAAGAGGGGGTTGAGGATGGGGGGTTTGAGGAGGGAGGATGAGGAGAGAGGTTGAGGAGGGGGTTGAGGATGGGGAGTTTGAGGAGGGAGGATGAGGAGAGAGGTTGAGGAGGGGGTTGTGGATGAGGAGGGAGGTTGAGGTTGAGGATTTTGCTTCAAAGTTCTTTATTTGAATTTCTTTTCCCCCCCCTGAAATTCCCTTCTTAAAATGAGGTGCGTGTTATACGCCGGTGCGTGTTATATGCCGATAAATACAGTAAGTAAAGAATTCTGATTGGCTGGCATAGCATCTAAAAAAATAAAATTATTGTCTGGCAGGGCATATAACAAGTGGTAAAATGGGTAGGCTTTTAAACAAATTAGATTAATTACACTTGTATTAAAAATCTTAAAATAGCAACTGTCCAAATTGATTATAAAACATAATCAAACGTATTTAAATATAAACACGCTATTAACCGACAAAATCTCTTCAAAAGTTAAAATAATATATATTAAACTTAATTCAAATTTAATTTAAGTACTGTATCTTGCCCCTGGATTTATTCAGCACTATATCAACTATTTCTGCTTGTTTCAAGGATAACTGTGCAAAGAAAAATATATATGTGAAATCTGTGAGCCTAAACAAGAGCATAAATAGGAAGGGAAATCATTTTAAAGGTAGCTTTTAATGATTTGCCTCTGTTGATCTCTGGATACATCCAATGCACTATGATGAAGCTCTGTATATAAGAGAGGTATTTACTTTTTTGCAGGAGTAAAGGTTGCATTTTTTGTTGCTAGCTCTGCTCACTTGCAACGGAAGGGGTAGGTGTCAAATTCCTAATGATTCAATGATATGTCAATTGCCCCTCTCTCTCTCTCCTCTACTCATAAAGTGATAAAGATAAGCAAACCACTGAGACTCCAAGCTTTCAGGAAGCATAGAACCCAGATTCAATGGAAGATTATACACATCTATACAAAAACACATTATGATTTGAGATATATAAAAGGGTAAGGAGGAGCCACAGTTTTTTCTCAAAGAGCTGAAGAATAATTTCTTCCTCAAAGCTGTTATGCATATGATTGGCAGCCAATGTGAAGTTTCCACAGCTAAAAGTAGTTTTTGATGCAGAGTTAATTTACTCCCCTATAGGATGAGCTTTGCATGAACTCTGCATAGACTTTATTACTAGCAGTGGAGTCATTAAACAATAAATGAAAATGCCAGTGGGGTGGGGAGGAAGATGATTGATATTCACAAAACATACTGTTTTCCTTTGAAATGTGAGTTTAAAAAAAAATAATTAATTCCAACTAACCAGACAACAAAGTTTCTTACAGTGTCAAAATTACTTTAACATCTTTTTTTCAGGCCAAGTGACCATAACTGTTCAGATATGTTTCTGTTATGTATAACTTCAAGAGGAAAGGGAAGCAACCTAAGATATAAACCAGGTGCACAATGTACAACTACTGAATCATGATTTCCTGTAATTTGTCATGTTATAGATCATATGCACACAAGGGCCATCTTTCACAAGTTCAGTGCTGTTTCATCGGAAACATGAACTTAAAATGATTAGATGGATGGTTTCCAAATTAGAAAGTGAAAGAGATTATCAAAGGAATGTGTTGCTCTGTGCCTTACAATATCTCCAATAAATCTAATCTTAGAACGTGCTTTCTGCGAGTGAACAGGAACACAAAGAAAAATCAAACAATGTTATCAACGTGACGCATCTTTTTGAATGCCCACAGCAAAGGTTATGTATTTTTACATAACTCGCATATTATCACTTAGTTACAACATAGTTTTTGCATTTATCACACTTTAAATAGACATAAAAATGCTCGATCACACCATTTAAAAGATCAGGGTTTACACACTTCAATTATTTGATTCGGGGATTCGAAAAATGTACCTAACTCGTATCTAGGCTCAGACAGAGGTAAACGCCAATGTGTGTCATAGATGTAATAGGCCTTGACCCAGGGAAGTAATTTTAGGGGAGCAGCAAGGTTTGAAAATAGTTCTCAGAAGGTAGGCAATGCAATGTAAGTCCCATACAGAGCATGCTGTTAATATTGGGAATTGAGCAGAACAATCAAAAAGTTGCTTCTGGGCATGGCTGTGAATGGTGGTGCCACATCTAGGTCCATAAGGACCCCCATGGTCCCTGACTCCTATCGGGGTCCTCAATGGCCAATGGTAAGCATATAGGGATTGGCAAGTATTATTTTTTCTTTAGATTTATTATTCTAAATGCAATTAATGTAATTTAGAAGGGGTTCGAGGGCCAGAGGTAGAGTCCCACATCCCATGGCCTAGGGATGGCGTCAACAGTTTCCCCTTTAGACTACTAGCCTCCAAGGAGTCGTCAACGTGCTTGTGTCCTTAATGATATTCCTTATATTTATTTATTATTTATTTTTAAAGAAAATAAGATATGCAATAGATCTGAGTGAATTTAAATCTTAAATGTTTAATACTCTTATATACACACTAGCAACTTGCCCTTTAAAAAGGATGGGAATAAAGTTTTAAGGCTGGGAATGCTTTACCTTCGGCGCTCATCGCGAGCCCAGCACTAAGCGCCCCTCCCTCCGTCTACTGTACGGGCCTCGCGATGAGCTCTTTCGGCTTTACCGCTCATTGCAGGCCTTGGCAAGCCACAACTGTTGTGCTTTGCAATGATCACCGTCGGCGCTTATTGCGAGCATCTCCCCCCGTGTATTTTAGGCGCCTCGCGATGAGTTAATTGTAACTGCCTTGAGTTAGGTGTTACTGGCTTGCGTAAAGTGTGACTGCCTTCGGGCTCGGTTTTACTGCCTTCAAATGCACTTGCAACCTCACTCACAGGGTCCCTCGCTCTCCCCCTGTGCTGTGTGTGAGTGTGTAAGTTAATTTGAGGCATATTTGTGATTTTTTCGTTGTCTTTCCAGTTCCGTCGTTCTGCCGTTAAATTCGGAATTTTGCGAGGCTGCAGTTGTATGTACGGGCTTCAGTCCTAAGTCCTACGGGGGTTGCGTTTGCAGTTGCATGGTTTGACTGTTTTAAGTGCTTCAATCGTAAGTCCTACGGGCTGGCGATGAGCACCTGTGGCGCTCATTGCAAGCCCTGCAATGATTGCCTTCGGCGCTCATTGCAGTCTAAGTCCCACGGGCCTCGCAGTCACGTGCCTCAACTGCTCGCCTCACTTAACGAGGCCCACAATATTTAACATTGCGTGACCAACGGTCCGTATATCCACAACTATTATATGTGATACATTTTAGGTATCCCATGATGAAACAGCAACTGCTGTGAAACGTGCGTCAGAAAGTATTCCTACTAGATGTCACCAAGAATCGCAGAAGCTTTAAAGTGGAAATTACCATCATCAGTGGACACCAGATTGCAACTAGAGCAAGGTGTGTCATGGAAGACTATTAAAGGAGCTGCCAATAGAGTCTGGATGTTTCTGGCTTTTGGGGATCCATTTGTAGCTTAACATGATCTGATACTGAACCAATACAGATCCAACAAGTGTACATATGAAGTAAGAAGATTATTATTTTAAAATACTGCACTTAAAGGAGACTACTTTTTAGCCTTTTCTCTCTACTTTTCCACATAATCAAATTTGCCATTTAACATAAACCAGTGTTGTTAATGGACAACCCTTCCTCCAATTAGGCCATTAAGTAGAGTGTTTGTTGTCTTGTGCACTGCAAATCTCCCAGTACAAGTCAGACAATCCTGGGAAGAAATTGTATTTTCCCATACATTGACTTGCTACAACAAAGCAAGTTCTTCACCATCAGCCTGTCCTCGAATGACATTTGGCCTACTCTGTGCCACAATAGAGCGTCACTTTCAGTAGCTCACATAGTATATTGTCAGTGCTAGAGTATTTTTGTCTTCTTGTTTCTTTCAATCTGTCCTGACTTCCACTAATGCACACAGCAGACTCTCTTTGGCAGCTCCGCTAAGCAGAGCAATCACTTTCCACTTTACCGTGGGGACTCACTGGTGCATCATGAACGTTTTCTCAGCCCACATCAATAATTCCACTCCAACAAGGGACATGCATTAAAATTTTAAATGCCACTGAAAACACTTTGTGCTAACGCTGCTTTCATATTTCTATTGCTTATTTCTCTGCGCACGTGATTTTAACTGAGCTAATTTTATTTACAGTAAATGAGTGTGTTGTTGTAACTTATGTTTTATACATAGTTTTATGTATAACATAATTTTTAGACAAATCTTAATCCTACCTATTTATCCAATACTCTGATTTTCATACAGATTACTGGACACGGACGGTCCCACTCTTCATATATAATTCAATATATTTTAAATTATTATATATATTATTAGATTGATGTTATACGATTATCAAATTAATATTATTAACTTTAATATTTATGATAATTATTATCACCATTCTATTACTATTTAAATTACTATACATATAGATATACAAATGGCACACGTATATATATATATATATATATATATATATATATACACACATATATATATATATATATATATATATATACACACACACACATACATAAAATGACCCTGTTCTATTATGTAATAAACCTCTAATTGAAAACTATTACAAGATACGCCAAGTACTGCAAACCTTTGACATTCCCCATCCATTACATGCAATACACAATTTACTAGTCTCAAAATATTCCCCCATCCTCCCCCTCCCTCCTGCTAATGACCTTCTTCTTTCTTCCTCTCTTTTTACCTCTTCTCATTTCCGCCTTCAGGATGTTTCCTGTGTTGCCCCTATTCTTTGGAACTCCTTACCTCGCTCCACTAGAATCTCCAGTCCTTCAAAAGTCACTAAAAACACATCTATTTAATGAAGCGTATCACCTTCATACTTAATATGCCAAATGTATCCATCACCTTCCCTTAGACTGTAAGGGCCTTATTCAATTGCGATTTGGCCAATTGAATATGGCTCTAAATAATCATATTTTTTTTAAAGAAGTTTTTAGTTAGTAAAAACCTTGCTTTTGTATAGAAGTTAACTAACTAAAAATGTCTTTAAAAAAAAATATGCCATGTGCTTATTTAGAGCCCTATTCAATAGGCCAAATCGCAATTGAATGAGGCCCTAAGTCTGCAAGTTTTTCATTGTATAAGATGCTTGAAAAAGTCCTCTATATGCAAGATTCTAAGCTCAAAGACAGGGCTCTCTATTTGTTTAATCTGTATTGATATTGTTTTTAATTTGTGTTCTACCTATGTATGGCACTGCAGAATATGTTGGCACATTATAAATATAAGATAATAATCATAATAATAAATAAATAAATAAAAATCCATTGGCTATGGATTAATTCACATAAATCTGGTCCAAAGCATCAAAAGAGAGGGCGATACAGGGAATGCAGCAGAAGAAATAAAGGAAAAGGCTCAAGGTTTGGAAGCTTGGGACAAATTTTGGTTATGAGCATTGCTATTGGTTTTAGGGAGTGGGGGGCATTTGAATGGCACAGTGATCTTCCCCCATATTTGTTTTGCACTGGACCCTCCATTCTCTAGCTCCTCCACGGTCAAAAGAAAATGGACAGAAAGGAAACAATGAAACGAAGAGCTAGCATCCTTGGAGAAGAGAGATTAATGGAATGAAGGGCCAATGAGAAAATAATGGAATGAAGGGGTAATAAGGGATGAAATCGGAGGGGAAAAAAAATAATTATAGTGGGAATAAAAGGGAGTGTAGTTGAAGGAACATAAAATAAGAAGAGGAATGGAGGAGCTAGGATGGGTGGGAAATCATATTTTACTGGCATATTGGCATATACCTGTTTATAAACATATACTGTAAATACATTTATACGCAATTAGTCCAGCTCAAAACTGTGCGGGCATGGAATTAATTATTCCATTATTGTGAGCCATGTTACTCGAAAGGTTGATGCTATTTGTGTGACAAGTCTTTAGTGATCCAAACAGATCAAAAGATTTAATGGACAACTGCACAATAAAAATAATATATATGTTTTGAGTCTGACTGTAAATATAATAAGACAGGAAAAATCATAATACTAGTTTTTAAATGAAAAAAAAAAACACGTTGATGGCCCCTGGATGAATCCATGATACATACAGGGAAGGTATGTGCGTGAGAGGGGCGATTACAGTTCTGGAGCGCTAAGATTGCATCTACTGATGCAACTTCCTGCTCCTGGGCCCTTGAAATGGAGGGGAAAAAAAGAAGTGTGGTGTTAATTTCAACCATATCCATTTATCTCAAGAAAGATTATATGTTCCCTCCTACTCCAGCCCACTCTCCACTGATAACTAAAACACACACCCTTATGAGCAACTCTAAAGGAAGTGATGTAACCAACACATAATGGGTCCATCTACTAAAATAGTCTTTACAAATTTTGATTTTCCCAAGTTATGTGTTTATGTCCATGGTATACACATTTGTTAACATTGTTCGTTTTGTACATACTTGACAACAACTGTCTATTTTCATGATCTATAGTGGTTCATTAAGTATTTAGGTAATATTAGAAAGGGGAATGGGTCGGGTTCTATTTGGACATACCAAACTTTAGGTATGGACACAGAGGAAGAGATTGAGAATATGTATTTAAAATGGCTCAAGCTGGAGAAGAAAGAACAAAAAGCATTTTTTTAAATAAATAGTAGTGAATGGCATGTTTATTTTTACATTAAAGCTACCGTGTGGAGGAAGGGTTATATTTTCCTTAGGAAAGTACTGAGATCGTTTTGCAGAGCAGACCTTTAAACCAACAGTAAATAATACCACCTATTACTCTTGAATTAATAAGCTCTCCTGCCCACATATGATTGATACAGAGAAACCTCACTTGAAGTGCTTGACTACAACTACTAGGAAACAAAATGTTATTGTACTCTATTAAACTAAAAGCTGGGCATCTGGAAGAAATCTACAGAATCGGGTTTACACAGAAATCTCATACTGTTATCTTTTCAGAATATAACAAACAGTCTCTTACCACGTCTATTGATTCAACTACTGAGGGACCTGTAGACTTCACAAAAGAAAAGCAGACACAGCACCTTCAAGCTTAATTTATGGCAGGTGGTTGGGCCAATGTATAATGTTATCACAACCAAAAACAACACATTTAAAACTATTCTGTAAAAAAATACACAAAAAAGAAGCATGGAGACAAAAAACACATCAAACGCGACACTTGTATGGTGATAAGACAACCTCTTTCATCTTTATAGGGCACACATGATCTCAGAATCCTGAAAATGGGGACATGACCCATAGAACCCTTTTTTTTAATAGTGTGATTAATTAAATGCTTTAGGGCTTTAAAATGACCAATATTATCAGCTGTGTAAGCCAACAGAATAAAAATATTTTTAGAGAGAATCATGATTTTCCAAGACTGTGCACAGAAGGCTCCGTCTTGCCTAACTTCAGCAATTCATGTTTGTTTGGAGCATGAATGAATGTTGTTATTGTATACATATCAATGGGAGAACGGTGAGGGAAAGGGGATTTGTTATATCATTGGAGATCCCCCTTCTCTTGTAGATTGCTCTTCTCTTGTAAAAATCCGTTCTACAGAAATCCCTCTCATACATGCAACCTTCACTAAATATATCAGGAATCAAAAATGTATATTTTGCTTCTTAAAAACTAGCTTTATAACATTTTCCCTCCCTAATTATGCTGTTAGTCAACTCAAAGCTTTCACGCACATATTTATTTATTTCATCATGCGGAAAGGGACTTCAGGCAAATATTTTAGCTTAAAGTAGGTTAACTAATTTAATTCTCCTCAACGTAATTATGAAATTAAATGTAAACTTCACTTACTTTTAAGAAGTCCCCAGAGTAATAGACCCTCACTTTTTGCAGCCTCCCTATTTCCTGCTCTCTCTCATGAGAGCAAATCTCTTCCTCAGCTATAATCTAATACCAATCCCACACTGAGTGGCTTCACACTCCCAGTGCCTCAGACGGTTAACAAGAAGACAGGAATATGTTGTGAATCTCCCTGAAGCAGCACCGTACTGGGACTATGAAGCCCCTCCCCATTGGCCTAGTATTAGGTCACAAGTGTACAATATGTCATATCTCTTGAGAGAATAATAAAAGGGGAGTTGGAAGAAGGTGACATATATTACTCAGGGGACTTCTTAAAAGTAAGTCAATTACAGTGAAAAAAATGAAATTAGTTAATCTAATTAAAACATTTATATAAAACAAAAAAATGTTAATGCCAATATGAATGTATCAATAAAACTAGAAAGAAGTCCATTACTGTTACTGAGAGTATTTAATCTTAAAAGAAAACGTATGGCCCATAAAATCTTGATCAAAAATGTTTTATCCCTACACACACACATATAAAATGCAAATCACAAGATTGAACTTGTCTATTATATTATAGTACAGGTACAGCCTGCAGCATTTTTAGACACAAATTGCTTTAATACAAGAAAAATAAAGCAAAATTATGATTTATGTGCTTACCGGTAAGTAGCAAATGAAACTGACCAATTTCTCAGAGATAAAAAATATAAGCGTAAGTGCTGAATGTCAATTATTTAAAAAACAGGTTATTTGAAAACTGAGGACATTTTCTAATTTGTAAAATCTACAACTTGGAAAAACAGAATATTTTGTTGATTTAAATATAAAACAGAATTCTTACTTTTTCATGAAAAATAAGTGATCTATAGATAAGAAAATTAATTGTATAATATTGAACTTACCCTGATATTGGACATAGGAAGTTAATGTAATTTCACACTGCTGATTACCACCACGCTTTAGCTAAGAAAACTATTTAAGATCACTTGTCAAAACCTCCTCACAAACTTAGTTTCATTTAATAGTTCAGGTGAGAGGAGGAGCAAACAAGTTGCTCTGTAGTTATTTTTATATCCCTTACAACTTTATTTTTAAATATCAAATCAACATTTTTCTTG
>CM050163.1:535055016-535175016 GCA_027410445.1 Discoglossus pictus | reverse complement strand
GTGCGAGATAGAAAGAGTGCGAGATAGAAAGAGTGCGAGATAGAAAGAGTGCGAGATAGAAAGAGTGCGAGATAGAAAGAGTGCGAGATAGAAAGAGTGCGAGATAGAAAGAGTGCGAGATAGAAAGAGTGCGAGATAGAAAGAGTGCGAGATAGAAAGAGTGCGAGATAGAAAGAGTGCGAGATAGAAAGAGTGCGAGATAGAAAGAGTGCGAGATAGAAAGGAAGAGCGAGATAGAAAGGAAGAGCGAGATAGAAAGGAAGAGCGAGAGAGAAAGGAAGAGCGAGAAAGAAAGGAAGAGAGAAAGGAAGAGCGAGAGAGAGGAAGAGCGAGATAGAAAGGAAGAGCGAGATAGAAAGGAAGAGCGAGATAGAAAGGAAGAGCGAGATAGAAAGGAAGAGCGAGATAGAAAGGAAGAGCGAAATAGAAAGGAAGAGCGAGATAGAAAGGAAGAGCAAGATAGAAAGGAAGAGCGAGATAGAAAGGAAGAGCGAGATAGAAAGGAAGAGCGAGAGAGAAAGGAAGAGCGAGAGAGAAAGGAAGAGCGAAGAGAGAAAGGAAGAGCGAAGAGAGAAAGGAAGAGCGAAGAGAGAAAGGAAGAGCGAGAGAGAGGAAGAGCGAGAGAGAGGAAGAGCGAGAGAGAGGAAGAGCGAGAGAGAGGAAGAGCGAGAGAGAGGAAGAGCGAGAACAAGAGAGAGCGAGAGAGAGGAAGAGAGAGAGGGAAAGAGCCAGAGGAAGAGCGAGAGAGAGGAAGAGCGAGAGAGAGGAAGAGCGAGAGAGAGGAAGAGCGAGAGCGAGGAAGAGCGAGAGCGAGGAAGAGCGAGAGCAAGAGAGAGCGAGAGAGAAAGAGTCAGAGGAAGAGCGCGAGAGAGGAAGAGCGCGAGAGAGGAAGAGCGAAAGAGAGGAAGAGAGAAAGAGAGGAAGAGAGAAAGAGAGGAAGAGAGAAAGAGAGGAAGAGAGAGGAAGAGGAAGAGAGAGGAAGAGCGAGAGAGAGGAAGAGCGAGAGAGAAAAAGAGCGAGATAAAGAAAGAGCGAGAGAGAGGACGAGCGTGAGAGAGGACGAGCGAGAGAGAGGACGAGCGAGAGAGAGGACGAGCGAGAGAGAGGACGAGCGAGAGAGAGGACGAGCGAGAGAGAGGACGAGCGAGAGAGAGGACGAGCGAGAGAGAGGACGAGCGAGAGAGAGGACGAGCGAGAGAGAGGAAAAACGAGAGAGGAAGAGCGAGAGAGAGGAAGAGCGAGAGAGAAGAAGACCGAGAGAGGAAAATCGAGAGAAAGAGTGAGAGAGAGAAAAAGCAAGGGAAAGAGCGATAGAAAAAGCAAGAGAAAGAGTTTAGGTTAGTGAGCGCAAGCAAGTACTCTTAAGTCTCAGTAGAGATGACTCCTAATATATTATCAGACCTCATGGGATAGATTGAGGAGTGGTAAAGGTAATTGTCCCCTTCTGGATTGCTACCTTGTCATGGTGAAGGGGCTTGCGTACCTCAATAAAACGGTCACCCAAGATGGTCAGGTCATAGCAGAGAGTTCAGACAATTTGCAATCCACTGGAGAAGCAGATGTCAACCCACTCCAATATCCATGCCAAGAAAACCTCAATTGAACAAAAAAAGGGTGATTGTAATGAATGGGCATTTAAAAAGTGATCTTTTCACTGAAAATGTCTCGTTTTCCCTCCTTAAGCTGGAGCTCCTCATCTTTTTCAAATTGTGGCACAGCCTGCAGTCGACTCTTTACTGCAAAGCTCTACTGGAAAAGTCTGGGGAGATGTGCTGCACTTCCTGCCAAAGTTTGAGAAAAATACAAGAAGTGCAAGCCTAAGATCCCCCCACCCAAATGGTACTGAAGTATTTACTACTTAAAAATATGAAGCTGGATCGTTATGTGTGTGCGTTGTTCAGTCGTGACTGACTCTCTGTGACCTCATAGATGGCAACACACCATGCTGAACCACTTGGTATTCATGGCAGAGATACTGGAGTGGGTTGCCAGTTCCTTCTCCAGTGGGCCACATACAGCTCCTGGTATTCTTAGGGGGTCACCCATCCAAATACTGACCAGGCCCTACCCTGCTTGGCTTCAGGGTGGTGTGACCTGTTGGTTCCCTGACTCGAACCCAGGTTTCAGCGGTGAAAGCACAGTTTCTTAACCACTGGACCACCAGGGTTAGTAACCTTTATAGTAACCTTTTAATCACACCACATTATCCCATCTAAGAATTAATTAATATTTGTGTTTATACTCATTTTACTGATAATTTATACTAATAAAGATAATTCCCCAGAAAAACAGTTAAAAAAGAAAATCATGCCTTAATCCACATGATTTCCAAGTAAAGAAGCCATTATGAATAATAGTATAACCACAAATCATTTAGCCCTCTGTTAATTTGCCTGCGTGACCCATATGATGCATAATGCATGAATACAAATAGAAAACATTAGATATACTCAATAATGCAGGACATCTCATAAGAGCACATCCTAATGACCTGATTGATAAAGGATTTTTTAAATTAGTAGTGAAATAATGGATATACTTGCATATCAATAAGGTCATAATTCGCTATTAGATTGCTAATATTTGTGTGGATTATTTGTTGGCCAATCAGAGATCACGATGTCGAACATTCTGGGCTCTCTGCCCAATTTCATGCAAGATACATTGTTACAAGTGAAGAGAGTAAAGAGTGGGGGGGGGGGCTGGGGGAAGCGGGGGGCACGCCAAGGTACAAACAAGCAAAAGAGACGGGAAGGTTGTTTTACGTTTAAAATATATTCTTTTGAAAAATTAGATTGAAAGTAGGCAAAATGTTTCAGAACGTTAAATAATAATAATAATAATTATTATTATTATTAATATTATTTTTATTACTATTAACTTGCCCATCATAAATTATGGTGTCATATGTGATGTTCAATTGTCTGTGATGTCTCTCTCTGTGCTGTCTCTGCGCTCTCTCTCCCTCCATCTCTATCTGCCTCACTTCCTCTCTCCTCCTTCTATCCCCCATCTCTCCCTTCCTCTGTCCCCCTCCCTCTCTCTTTCCCCCTCCTTCTCTCCCCACCGTCACAACCCCCCACCCCGCGCAACACTGCGCCTGTATGGCTCGCCCGAGCACAAAATGGCGCAACTACACATGCGCAACTTCTTTGTCCATGCCCAAACACGTCACTAATCCGCATGTGAGCAACATATGTGCAGTACACATCGCGCAGGCGACAAACTATTATAGTAGATTATAATACTGCCTTTATTTTACTATTTTATATTTTGTATGTGAAAGCAGCCATTATAGTTTTTGACGATCAACTTAATGAGGTGGGAGGAGACTTTGAATGTCAGGGGGGAGAGTCAGTACAATGGGAATGTGGCAGCTAAAACCGCCAGTACTTTTTAGACGGTCTAATAGAAAGTCCATTCGTTTTCCAGGACACACCGATCAGAAAAAAAGCAGCAGTCTGGACCGGCTCAGAAAAGAACTAGAACCCTTCCTCAACTAATAATAGTTACGTGAAGGACAAAAACGTATAGGCTCTGGGATTTTTTTTGTTTTCTAAAAACATTTTGCCCTTTCTAAATATTTATTATTCCAAAGACTATATAGGAAAATGGGATCACATGGACCCTTAAAGCAACAGAGGGCAAACAGAAACTAAAAGACAAATAAGGAAACCATGACTCCTAAATATTTACTAGCTTTCGGGATATATGATTTACAGGCCCTGTTTTAATTATAAATATATATATATATATATATATATATATATATATATATATATATATATATATATATAGTAAATAAAAAGTACATCTGTGTTCACATTTGAATGTCTAAAGCAAGTTAAAAATACCTGCTTCCAGCTCAGAGTTTCGAGAAAAACAGTTATTTCACTGCATTCTGGGAAGTTGAGCTGGGACATGCTAATGTGCCCACAAATGCCTCACTCTTCAATCCTTAGCCTTTATCAAACATGTCTTCCTTTAAGCTTATGCATGCTTTATTGCACAGCTTTAATGCAAAGCCAAGGTTGGCTTAAACACAAGCTGAGTATCCTATCCATGTACAGCTGTTTCAAGCTTACTGGCTATCATCAGCATGGAGCGAGATCTCAGCTTGTGTTGTGGAAATTATGAGTAGGTAGTTCACCACAACAATCATTTATAATATGGTGGGCAAAGGAGCGATAGAAGCCTCCACCGTAAAGTAGTACAGTAAATAGTAAATCTGTGTTCATATTTGAATGTATAAAGCAAGTTAAAAAACCTGCTTTCAGACCAGAATTCCGAGAAAAACAGTTATTACACATACATACATACAGTGGATATAAAAAGTCTACACACCCCTGTTAAAATGTCAGGTTTCTGTGCTGTAAAAAAATGAGACAAAGATAAATAATTTCAGAACTTTTTCCACCTTTAATGTGACCTATAAACTGTACAACTCAATTGAAAAACAAACTGAAATCTTTTAGGTAGAAGGAAGAAAAAATATAAAAATAAAATAATATGGTTGCATAAGTCTGCACACCCTTAAACTAATACTTTGTTGAAGCACCTTTTGATTTTATTACAGCACTCAGTCTTTTTGGGTATGAGTCTTATCAGCATGGCACATTTTGACTTGGCAAGATTTGCCCACTCTTCTTTGCAAAAACACTCCAAATCTGTCAGATTGCGAGGGCATCTCCTGTGCACAGCCCTCTTCAGATCACCCCACAGATTTTCAATCGGATTCAGGTCTGGGCTCTGGCTGGGCCATTCCAAAACTTTAATCTTCTTCTGGTGAAGTCATTCCTTTGTTGATTTGGATGCATGCTTTGGGTCGTTGCCATGCTGAAAGATGAAGTTCCTCTTCATGTTCAGCTTTCTAGCAGAAGCCTGAAGGTTTTGTGCCAATATTGACTGGTATTTGGAACTGTTCATAATTTCCTCTATCTTAACTAAGGCCCCAGTTCCAGCTGAAGAAAAACAGCCCCAAAGCATGCTGCTGCCACCACCATGCTTCACTGTGGGTATGGTGTTCTTTTTGTGATGTTCAGTGTTGTTTTTGTGCCAAACATATCTTTTGGAATTATGGCCAAAAAGTTCAACCTTGATTTCATCAGACCATAACACCTTTTCCCACATGCTTTTGGGATACTTCAGATGTGTTTTTGCAAAATGTAGCCTGGTTTGGATGTTTTTCTTCGTACGAAAAAAAGGCTTTCGTGTTGCCACTCTACCACATAGCCCAGACATATGAAGAATACAGGAGATTGTTGTCACATGTACCACACAGCCAGTACTTGCCAGATATTCCTGCAGCTCCTTTAATGTTGCTGTAGGCCTCTTGGTAGCCTCCCAGACCAGTTTTCTTCTTGTCTTTTCATCAATTTTGGAGGGAGCTCCAGTTCTTGGTAATGTCACTGTTGTGCCATATTTTCTCCACTTGATGATGTCTTCACTGTGTTCCATTGTATATCTAATGCTTTGGAAATTCTTTTGTACCCTTCTCCTGACTGATACCTTTTAACAATGAGATCCCTCTGATGCTTTGAAGCTCTCTGTGGACCATGGCTTTTGCAGTGGGATGCGACTAAGAAAATTTCAGGAAAGACCAACTAGAGCAGCTGAACTTTATTTGGGGTTAATCAGAGGCACTTTAAATTATGGCAGGTGTATGCTGACTCCTATTTAACACGATTTGGAATGTGATTGCTTAATTCTGAACACAGCTACATCCCCAGTTATAAGAGGGTGTGCAGACTTATGCAACCCCATTATTTTTATTTTTTATTTTCTTCCCTCCACCTAAAAGATTTTAGTTTGTTTTTCAATTGAGTTTTACAGTTTTTAGGTCACATTAAAGGTGGAAAAAGTTCTGAAATGATTTATCTTTGTCTCATTTTTTTACAGCACTGAAACCTGACATTTTAACAGGGGTGTGTAGACTTTTTATATCCACTGTATACACATACAGATGGATCCCGGCTTACAGACGACCCAACTTAACGGGTTTCCAAGGCTTTTTGTATGAGTTTAAATTAAAAGAAAAAGCACAATCGTTTCAGTAATTTATTATTACAGTACAGAGATATTATTGTTACAGTATTACATTGTATTATTATTACCACATATGAGCCATTATAATTTCTTTGTTATTATTATTAGCATCCGAGTTACATACAAATCCGGTTTAAAGACGTTCTCAGGCATGTATTTCGTCCGTAAACCGGGGACCACCTATAATCCATAAACTGGCTCCTAAAAGTGTTTGGATAGCTCCTTCCAGATAAATCTGTCAATACCTGCATTAAAAGCAGATACCAGAGCTCACTGAACATCTCTTGTACTATGTTTGACATCATTTTAAGATGTACATTATACAGGTTCTCCATACTGCCATTTGCTCTCCCAGATGTTCCTCGTGTGTTCCTACGCACCCTCTGCACTTAGCATTAAGATCCGTGACGCACTAATTGCTTTTATCTATATCTGTCATACTGCGCAGAGAGGATGACAGAGTGAAGGGCAACATCATACAATTATGAGGGGAAAAAAAGCTTCATTAGTCTTCACTTAACCTTGCCTGACCATTTCAAATCAAATAAATGGATATCCTTTTCAAGCACTTCTTGCAGAAGAATATTAAAACGCAAACTGATACATCAAAACACAGTTGTCGCACACACCTCACACTTGTGCTTTGCTTGAACCTGTATGCTAAATTAAAATTATTATAAAAGATAAAAAGAAAAAAAAATGGGTCGAATTGAAATCGCAACATTTCATTTCTGAGGTAGCTTTCTACTTAAAGGGCCAATGAATCCAACACAATTTTGACCACATCATTGTAAAGATCTCCTAAAAGCATGTTGAAATACTTTTTGAATTTTTGAGATACGTACATTTTTCACAGAGAAATAAAATAAAACTAAATCTGTGTTTACATGTTGAATAGTCTGCACACTTGCTTTTGCATAACTGTAGGCAACCAGTTTGCAGGGGTGTGTGTCCAATTCAAGTCAATGGTAAAACTGCTTACATTTCCAGTTTGAAGGGAACAGACTTTGTAATTTGTTTAATTTCTTAAGGCAGAAAATGAAGGTTTCTGCTCTCTTGCCTCAATGTAGAGCAACCCATGGAGAGAGGTTGTTAATGCTCTGTGCTCCGGTGCTGTCCATGTAGAGATCAAATGGGGAAAAAAAATAACCCTTGACAAATCTATTTGTGCAGGCGTGGAATGCTGGACACCCCTAAACAGGTCAGTTAAGGGTTAAATGGTCAGTGCAGTCCTGAGTTCAGGGAAAAACTACTATCAATCACTGTCTTCACTGCACACTCAGCTATTTGATGTTACTCAAGAAAAAAAACAGTAGGCAGGATACACTCTTTATGCAAATAGACTAAAAACTTTAGATTTTTATCTTTTATTAGCATATTTAAAAACAATAGATAATTTTAACATATAATCTTGTGCTCTTTCACACCATGAAGAGCACTTCCAGTGAGGTAAATGGCCCTTTAACTAACAATGTGTGAATAATATATATTCAGCTATTATAGGGGTAGGCAAGTTGGGTCCTGGAAAGCCACACTCAGGCCTAAATTAGTTGATGACTAAAGAAGCGATAATCTTGCAGAGATATCCAAAAATCCAGGCCTGTGTGTGGCTCTCCAGGACTTGCCTACCGCTGCGCTAGTAAAAGAAATAAAGCCTGCACAGCTAGTTCTCATTAGTGACATAGCACCATGCAGCTCATATCAATTCCGGGGTTGGAATACAACAGCCTAAAAGCCCTATCCACAAATACTCATAACTCCATCAATTTAGCAGCAACTTTAACAAGCAAAAACATTTCCAATACTTAGCCACTTTCTACTTTACGACACAAAGCACATATGGTGACTTCAGTGGACCTTTTTAAATTTTAGATAGAATAAGTCTGCATATTTAGTAGCAGACGGTGGATCATTTTTGTTCTGTTCTTTAACGCGAATATCAGAAGATCATATTTTCTAAACCATCACGCTGCCATTATATTATTTTGATTTTTAGTATTTTTACCTAAGTAATCAGAGATTTGGAATTGCCTTTTTCTTGCTTTATTTACTGCTGATGGCACACAGTTCTAAGCATTTTCGACATTGTCTGAATTTCATTCCCATTGCCTAACACACTGTGCCAGCGAGGCTCTCCAAGATCGCTCACATTTGGCGAGCGCACCAGACACGGCTGAATGTTCTTCATTACCAGAGTAGGCTCTTAGCAATCCGCAGAATGGACTAAATGTTGTGTATAAAAAGGTCAGGCTTTATTTTTTGACAGACATCATGTATTATTATTCCAGTGAAACTCATAAGAGGCCTAAAATATTATCATAAAAAAAACAGATGTTCGGCAGGAATGACTGCCCATATATACTAATAAGTGCTGTGCCAAAAAGCACCTTCTTGTGCAAGTTACTGCAACAGGTTTCAATAAATGAATGTGCAAGTAGAACCACTTCTGGACCTTGTTGTGGTGAAGGGGCTTGTGAGAAATACCATGTAGAGTCACCCAAGATGGGCAGGTCATAGGAGAGACAAATCATGGTCTACTGGAGAAGGAACTACCACCCATTCCAGTATCTGCCATGAAAGCCTTATGGATTAGCACAAATGGACACAAGATGTGCCTGGTGTGTCATACACAACTGAACGATAACTACAGCAAGTAGGACAGCATATGTTTCACAGTGAATCATAAACATTATCATTATTTTCTTACATGTAAATGGGCAAATCAATAGATCTTACAGCATAGATTTGATCTGACAACAGATAAGAACCAAAAGGTCCATCTATCCTGTCCATTCGATCTACCTAAAACTTGGATAAACATAAGGTCAACCTGCAGCTTAATTAGGCCATGGCATGTTTAAATTCCTTAAGTGTGTTTTACTCATCACTTGTTCTACTTATCGACTATTATTTCTGTAAAAGTAGTACTTGATCTTATATTCCTCTTTTTTGTGGAACAGCTTTATTAAATCCTTTGATATATTAACAACTAATCTACATATTGCAGATCAGAAGGGATCTTAAAAGGTTGAACTTGATGGACTAAAAGTATTTTTTAAACCTCAATTACTATGTAACTAGGCATATACTTGAATATAATGGAAATGTTGGTTAAATTACAGTCAACTTAACGGGCTAAGCTCCATATCGTCTATATTCAGCATTTCCTGTTAGCTTATGGTGGAGTGAGGAAGGAAGAAGACAGTGATGCAGGGCTTGTGGAGATTTTGGCGTTTAAAACCTCCCCCTCCCCACATGCTCAGAAGCAGACAGACAAACTAAACCTAGCTATAAGCTCTGCTCCTGCAGAAAACTAAATGCCCCTCTCATACATGCAACCTTCACCAAACTATTTATGAATGCCTCCAGGGCCCACCAATGCATCAAAATGATTTCCGAAAAAAAGCTAGCTTTATAATATTGTATTGTTAGATATATTTTTCAAAAATACATATTTTGTTTCATCATGCATGTGGAGATCTGAACCTCAAAAAGCCATTCAGTATTAGCTTGAACATGATCATCATACCGGATACCTGAACCTGCATCTCTTGCCTCTGGTTGGGGAGAATGCATCTTGAGCTGACCCAGCCTTCCCATAGAGAAGCACAGTGATGGCCTATTGAGCCTGGGCTCAATTACATGGCTCCCATAAGAAGAGTGAACTTTTCCATGTAGGACGTCCAGAGATAATATATTCCTAACTCAGCACATGCTAACATGTGAAAGCTTACACGTGATTACTATGCTCTACATGAGATTTTACCTAAAGTGCTTTTACAAAGTTCATGTGAGAATTATTGAACATCCTACGTGTTCCTCTAAGGCTGTGCGAGTGCTCCCTCAAGAGCAGATAAAAGCCTTACAAGAAACTTAAAGAGCTACGAGTGTCCCAGGAGAAACAAAAGATCGTAAAGACGCATTTTGCAGGATTCTATTAACAAAGTTGAAGCCTTCATACCCTAATACACAAAATCAGCATTTCTAATGGATGATCCATCGATATATAACAATACTAAAGAACAATCAAATAAATCACTATATTAATTACAAGTACTCACACAACTAATGACCACCCACCTGCCACCCACCTGTGTATCCCCTGCCTTTTAGTACCATGTAATACATTAAAAATTAACATTAATATTGAAATGAAATGTTCATGTGCCAGAATAATAAAGCACGTCAATGTCCGAGTCAGAAACACATAGATGTATAGACACAATGCTACAATATTTACTGATGTTCTGTAACTTTACAGGGTTTGATGTGGGAATTACTGTATTTCTGGGCTCTGACTCGCAACTTCCCACTCGCATCTGTTTAAAGGCATATCTAAATTTCCTGGATTATGAATGCATCTGATAGAGGAGAATCAGTGGTGCATGCAAACATCTTTTTGATGAAAAAATACCAAAATGAATATTTAAAAACTCACCCTGATGTTTTCTAAAATATTTTCAGTTTTCAAATAGCAGCTTTTGCTTGTTGACACCCCTGAAAATCCCTGCTAAGATTAGCATAAAATGAATTATTAGTGTTGGCCAATCAGGAGAATGAAAAGCTCTGGGGTTCCTGTGTTGCAAAGCAGCCTGGGATATGTAGTATTTCTCTATCTTTGTGCTCTGATTCAGTTGTGAGCTCAAACCAACCATATTATTCCACCCTGCAGCAGCTACTTCCTTTGGTCTATACCCGAAAAGTCAAACTCTGTATTTGTGTCTACTTGGTTATGTAAGCTTTCTGTGGGTGTGCAAAACTGGATTTTACTTTTCTGCATTTAACTTTGTAAGTACACTGAACTTTTCTATATAACACTTTTTTTTTGTTGATAATCACTGCCTGTGTCTTACCAAACATTTGAAACACAGAAAAATTATATTTACCTTTAAGTGTCATGAAAGGACACCTCTGAGTCTCGGAATCCATTTCCCTTACATGACAAACCTCCTGATTACGTATCAATAAATTCTTATGTGAAATAGCCTGCGGGAACCATGTAATATCGACCTAACTTCTCTCGTAAGAACTCCCATAGCTACAAGTCAGCTTTGCGGGAGATCCTACAGGAGTCAAGTAATCAAGCTCTTGACAGCAAACTTCAGTTCATTGTGAGTGTTTTTTTCAGTTTCTTAAGCTCCTTTGGGATGGGGAGATGATAAAGAACTTTTGAGAAATGAACCTCTCATTAAGAAATGTAGAGTACAGATGGTTTAGGTTTTGAAATGCAAAAGGATAATTGGCACACATGGTCTAATACATCTTTACTGATAAAAAAATCACTCTCATATCCACATTCTTCAACATGTAGCCTGCAACCCATAATTACCCTGGCTGTTTCCTACCCTTAACACTGGATTTACCTAAAACTATTCTTCTGTCAAGTGGATTTCAACTCCAGCTTGTAGATTGGTTTATAGTCACTCTCTACCTCCAGTAGGTCGCCCTTCTTCTTTTGTGAAACCCAAATTATTCCAATAATTATTATTGTGTCCTAATTCAACAGCCCCAAAAGAATGAAATAAAAGAACGACAATGTAGTGAACAGTTATTGAATTTAAGCATGTCTGGGATATAACTGGGGAATCCACATACCGAATCTGCTGGTGATCTACAAATATAATAATATATTAGTCAAGCTTTTTTAAGTAGATAGAAACTTTGCTGGCATAATACTTTAATTTACAAAAGTAGTTCAGTTTTCCCATGGAAATCTCGTTTTTTTTTTAAGTAAAAATACTTGACAGTGGTAATCTTGCACTTGGTTTGAGAATTCCCAGGTGCTTATCTCCTGCTACCATATGGAAATACGAGCTTCAGGAACATGTGCGATGACAACCCAACTGAAACAGACATCAGAACAACTGGAACAGAGGTCTGTAATCAGTAAAGACTAAAACTAACAGTTTGGTAAGTAGCCCTGTCATTTAGAAAGAGAAAATGGGACATGGAGGTTGGTTTGGATGTTACAGACCTAAACATAGCTGTAAGACAACACATTCATTGCCCCAACTCCAAACATTATAGAAAATAAACTTCCTGGCAAAGAATATTTACCATTTTTGAATAAAATGATGGCTACAAGCAAATTAAAGACTATGCACTCTCAATACCACATGGAGACAACATCAAATACATTCCTTAAAATGTTCACTGGAAAATAGCCTTCAAATGACAAACTCTGAACATAAACTGTATATTTGTGATTACACAAAAAAGGAACACAATATTGATATGTAAAGTACTGGCGAACCCTTCCAGATGTCTCAGTACATATATAACAAAGAATGGAGAGGTTCTTCAATTATTACAACACTTTACAGTTTAGTACACATGGCCCCATATTGAAGATTGAAGTAGCTGTGCATATATAGTAATGCTGTATAACAGAAAATTATAATGATAAAGATAGAAAGAAAATAACACAACTAGGTTTCACTACCAAATGGATCATGTGCATTTTAAGATTTTTTTTTAAAAGTAGGGACACAAATAGGTATGTGTAGGGTTTGTGTGTATTGAGATCAAAAAGAAAAAGAGAACAGCTTGGTTTCGTGGTTCGGTTGTGTCCAACTCTCCGTGACCTCATGGACCGTAACACTGCATGCAGATCCACTTGTTATTCATGGCAAAGATACTGGAGGGGGTTGCCAGTTCCTTTTCCACTGGGCCACTGCATACAGCTCCTGGTATTCCTAGATGGCCTTCATCAAAGTACTTACCAGGCCCAACCCTTCAAGGTGGTGTGACCTCTTGGTTCCGTGACTGGAATCGAACCCAGGTCACAGAGGTAAAAGCACCAAATACTAACCACTGGACCACCAGGAAACCCACAGCTTGGTTACTAAATGTCAAAACAGCTGTGGAGGGGAAGGGCAACTTTTACGTTTACAGAAAAAATATCTGTACATTTGCTCATCTTTTCAATACATTAATTAAAGTGAGGAGCAGGTAACTAGAATATAATGTCAACTTCAATAGAGTCTCCATACAGAACCTGATGGGAGAAGACTATACAAGGAACAGGTCAACCAAGCAAGTACAAAAAGTTGGGTTAAGTGAAGAACTTCACTAGATCTATGAATAGTCAGTCTATACATGAATAGTGGAATCACTCATGATTGGTCTGTTGTATAAATTATATATTTTTTATTAATGCTCACCATGCTGAAATGTTGATACACATATATACACACACACACACACTTAAAAACAAGGACAGTGATGCTAAGGTTGAGAACTAAACAAACCTTAGTAGCTTTGTTTTATAGGCATGATAACTACCCTAAGTCAGAGCACCCTTATTTTGCTTACTAGAAATATATAGACAGATATGAAGTGTACATGTAAGAGAGACTCAATCACATATATAGTTGTGAGCATGCGGGTTGTTGCTAACGCTGCGGGCTCGCTTCACGAGGGCTGCAGTTGCTGGCATGGAGCGCCAAAGGCGCTCCTTGCCAGCAACTGCGGACCTCGCAAAATTTACGGACTTATGAAACCAAAATATGCGACCCATTACGACCTTGCAAAAAACGCATGAGACCCGCGCACATGAAAACATGAAAAACACAATAAATACACACAATAAATACATAAAAAGCTTACCTACAGCAAGGGGGGGCATCCAGGACCTCGAAAACTGAAGTTACACCTCAATTTAACTCCAAATAAAAGAGTTTAGACACCTGAAAAACCCCTAAGCGACAGAAAAAATGGCCGCCGAAAAAAAACGAAAACGAGGCTACAGCACTCTAAAGACGCAAAACACCACCAAACACCTATGGATTTTCCGAAAAAGACTAATGAGATCCGAAAACAAGGACGCAACCCGCGCAACCCGAAAAACATTAGAAACACAATAAATACAAACACATAAAAAGCTTACCCACAGCAAGGGGGGGTCACCCAGGACCTGTGCAAGTGAAGTTACATCTCGATTTAAGTCCAAATTTCGGAGTTTAGACACCCGAAAATCCCCTAAGCGACAGAAAAAATGGCCGCCGAAAAAAACGAAAATGAGGCTAAAGGACCCTAAACACGCAAAACACTACCATAAACACGCAAAACACCACCAAAAAGCAAAATCAGCCACAGCCGCATACCACACATTAGGCGCCATTTTAGAACACTAACTTATACAATCCTGAATTCATGACGCTTACACAGCAGCTCCACAGCACTGATGCTGCAGCAACATGAAAACAGATTGCCAGCTCTTCAACACAATGCTTCCTGCATATATTACTTCACAATAGGTAAAGTATATTAATTTCTTATTTTATTAATTATTCATTGCCATACCAAAAAAAAACACCAACGCTGCTCATAGCACACAAACAACCAAGAGCCTCGCAATGAGCGCCGAAGGATAGTAAAACACCAACAAAATTAATTTTGCCCACAAACAACATTACCTGCCTTACAATCTTATTGCTGTCATTTTTTGACGGGCAAGTCGCTAGTGATAAGATAAGCACTATTCAATGAATCATTTATTTGAAGGAACACTGTGCATCACTTCCTCAAAGAGTCATGAGGGTGTTTGTTTTGATGGTAAAGAGGGGTATGGAATGTGGGAACAGACAGCCTCTGTTGAAATAATTGGATACAAATTAAATAGACAAAATGTCAGTTCCCTCTCACTGGCCCAGAAGCAGACCCCTGCATCATTCACTGCAGCAATAGCTCTCCAGAAATATAAACTCCACTCCGACACACAACTTCCACCAATGTATCATGGATCTCCCCAGAATCCTGCAGAGGCATTAGAATACATTGTGTGGTTGTCTTTTTTCAAATGAAGGGTTCTGAGCTTTAACTCCTTGGGTGTCTTGTCTCAGTCATCCAATGAACAGTAACATAACTATATGAGTCATAGTGATCTGCCAATGTGATCTACAGTCTACAGAATGCTCTGTCCATTTCATGTTTCTTGCAATGAGATTTATACATGTTTTTTCATACAAAAACAAGCTTTTATGATGTTAAAAACACCTCTTTAAAATGAATGAATTGTTAAATACATACAGGACTGACAAATACTGTACATGTCAATACAATAAAAACGCAGGGTGAAAAAAATCATTTGATCAAAGCTTGATATTTAAAAAATAAACAAAAAAATAAATTAGAGGAGTTCAGTCTGAGAATTAACTAATCTTCATAGGTTAGTTCTATAGACATGATAATCCACTGTGAGAGCAGCCTCTTTTAGCCACTTGTGTCCTTCACAGGGAGAAATATCCGGTAGTATATCAGTATATCAGATCCAGACCCAAAATACCAGGCAATTCTACACTGTACGGGAAAAACAGAAAACCCCAGATGTATGTCTTGGCCTCTCTTGGGCCTTGTCAGTGGCCTGTAGCTGAACTCCCTAAGCTAATAGACGCTGCTCTCAGAGTGGATTATCATATCCATAGAACTTACCTATTAAGGTTAGTTAACCTATTAAGGTTAGTTTATTCTTGATTGAGAGCCTCTAATTTTGTTTTTTGTTAATTTACAGAATTGCTTTATTTTATAAAACAAATAAATGTTTATTAAATTGAGGGAGAGAAAGGGAAATGACCAAGAGGAAGCCGATAAAGTGCATACAAAAATAAAATATAGCGAGCTAGCCATGGTAGATGATTCTGTCAGATTATCGGCACCTTGAGATAATTTATTTTTTATATTGTGCATTCTTACAGTGTCTGGTTCACATGAAAGTTTTGCAGAGGCTCAAACAATGAACATCCTCTGGCCTGGACAGCTGAACCCCACGGAGGAACACACTGGACATATTTTCATTTCCTTTTTTCCTGCTTTACAAAATTGGCAGAGTGGGAATTCTGTGAAAATTTTGTTTTTACTTCACTTTTCCTTTGAAACATAAAAAAATTCAAGTTATGTGACTCACACAAAGTATAAGCACAGTCTTTGTGATAAATCATTGAGCCTGAAACTTATACAAAGTTTAAATGGGTCTAATCACTTCATTTTTATTCCCATGGTGGTTTGCTCCAATTATGCACAAAATAAAAAAATATATATATTGTCTTTAAATATTTAAGCACAATCACGTGAAATTTGATGAGTAGAAACACAACAAAAACACCAAACTAAGAGGTCAGACAATTTTTAGGCAACAGATACAGGACAATCATTAGTGCATGCAAACATTTGTTTGCATGAAAAAATACCAAAATTTACATTTACAAACTCACCCTGATGTTTGCTAAAAAAATCAGTTTGCAAGCAGCAGCTTTTGTTAGTTGACAAACCCTGAAAATCCCTGCTAAAATTAGCATAACATTCATAATTAGTTTTGGCCAATCAGGAGAAAGCAGAGGCTAGCGGATACATTTGTATCATACTCTGGGGTTCCTGTGTTGCAAAACAGCCTAGGATATGTAGTCTCTCTCAGACCCCGCCCAACCATGTGAATCCATCCTGCAGCAAGTACTTCCTGTGGCCTCTATTAGAAAGGTTAAACTGTGTATCTGTCTGCTTCTCTTCTGTGTTCTTGGTTATGTAAGCTCCCTGTGCAAAGCTGGATTTTACTTTCCTGACTATAATTTTGTAAGTACACTAAACTTTTCTATATAAAACAAATATTTTTCTGATAATCACTGCCCGTTTCTTACCAAACATTTGAAACCCAGGAACACACCTTTATGTGGTTTAACCTTTGTGTAAATAAAAATGTATACAAAATTAAATGATAAAAATCCCAGAAGCCTAAAACCACTATACACAGTACATTTAAAAGAAAATTGTAATAACTTTATTTATACATCAAAAGTTCTCTGCAGCAATTCCAATTTTATTTTATATGTACTACACATATTAAATTAAAGAAATAATAATCTGTCATTAAGTTGCATCCCTCACATATGGCTCCCTGCCAATAAAACAACTGGACATGCCAATATGTCGGCATTACCAATATGGAATTGCTTAGAGCCAGTCACCAACAAATATGTCTTGTGCCTCCTGATCCAAAAAAGTGATACGAATATTCAGTCCCAAACCAAGGGGTGTATTTAGGTACCTGAATTTAGAAATCGATGGGCAGTGTTGCCAAAAGAGTTGATCTCGATATATCAACTGGTGATTGCTTATGTTATTGAGACAGGTTGTTATGATATGTGTTTGAATATGATCACGAGGGATTGTATTGAACATATTTGGAGGACTACTGAAAAAAGTAGATCATATGTCAAATGTTTTTTTTCTTTTAAAAAACGAGAACCGGTAAACATTATGCAATGTTTGCAGAAGAGGCATATGTAATGATATAAACGTTACAGTACATCAGGGGGCAAGAGATATTGCAAGTGGGATAATAAGTCAAAGGACAAAACGGATTTTAGGTAACAGCTCTGTTTGGCATGAGAAAGGGAGAAGGAAAGGATCATGTAACGGAACCCATCACTGTTTTACCCTGTTTTATGGTTATGGTTAAAATATGATCCTACTATTATACTGTATGTATGTTGGTTTATGCTCTGCAGAATATTAGCCCAGACTATTGCAGACCTTGGCATAATAGATAATCCTATTACAGAGACTCTGCATAAGATAAGGAAGTCTATTGTATAAAGTGTTTTCATTCTCGGACATAAGAACAAAGAAGGATGATCTAATCAATGTCTGATTGTATCAAAGTTGCCAGGTAGCCTCAGGGAGGTGTGACCCACCTATTGTCCCTCTATGTGTATTGTGTGGCCAACTATGGGGGATGTGTATTGCCTGTGGGAAGAGATGTGTATATATATTTCTGCACATAACAAAATAAAGTCAGTATTTCTTTGACTCCCAAATTGAGTGTCGTTCAATATGGGAGGTTGGGGATGGTGAGACTGTAGTGCTTCTTGGATATTTTACCGTATAGCAGCGGAGATATTGGATTCGTGTTCCGACTCCGTTACAGATCACCATGCAAAAAGGTAAAAGGACAGGCATCTGAAGAGAAAAGTTGGTGGGTACCCAATGAGAAGCAGAAAGGAGGAATTATAAACAAACTGGCGGGCATAAAACAGAAAAGAATGTCATGGGATAAAGAAATTGGACACATGGGTGTCCTTATTGTTGGTTCCAAAAAACATGATTGTTGGCCCTACATTTCCTATATTTTATCCAACCTCAAACAAACGGCAAATGTTATTAAAATATAATTAGAGGTGGAAAGCCAGGATATTTAAAAAAGTTTTTTGTTAAGACAAAATTGTGCATACAGAATTATTTTTGTTACGTGAATCTCCAAGAACAATCCTCAAAGTGAAAGATTAACGTCAACCTCCAATGTTCAAGTAAACAAAACAATTGAAAAGATTCCCTACAAATGGAACATGAGACCTCAAAATTAGCTTTTTTGGGCAGCAGTGGTCTCAGAAGGCTTACTGGTGGTTCCTTATACCCATCACATTTCACTTTGGGAAGCTCTCACGCGATCTGTGGCTTTCCCTACTGCCAGAATATAAGAGCAGAATGTTTCATTTTAGATCAGATCCAGTATTTCAAAATCATGTATTATATATGGACATAATCTATTAATGAGCTGAGTGCTATAATTACTTATTTACTCATCATGTGGATATGCTTGAGAACACTCAATGGTTTTATGTGAATATTCGCTGCAGCTTCCAAAGGCAACCAACGTGAATACTTTAAGGTGCAACCTTTAAATAAGATCAAAAGAGACTTTAAGATCATAGTGAAAGGGACCTATAAGCAATGTGTTTTATTTACATTTTCTATATATTTATGGCAAAATTATGGTGGTATATGAAAACTATATATGTATATGAAAAGTTAGATTACTGAAATATTGAGCTATACATATCTATTCTCAATTACAACCCCACATGTCTAATTAATATAATTCTTCATCTCCGACCTCAACTAATCTTTGGACACTTATATTGGTAGAGTAGTTTGATCATTCTTTTTTATTAGGCTTACAGGAATGGAGGATGGGGTCCGTGTCATTACCACCAATTTTGCAAGACTCCAGACCCTTACACTCAGCAACAGGAACTTAAGTTCAAGGTCAGGAGTGGGAGCTAGCAGAATATGGTTAAGTATCAGACAATATCTGGGTAGACAGCAGTCAACCAAGGTCAGGGCAGGCAGCAGTTCAGCTTGATTTAGTACAACCCAAGATTAGGAAGCAGTAAAGCATGCTTTAGGACTGGAAGAAGTAGAGCATGGTTTAAGACAACCCAAGATGAAGGCATGCAAGGGCATACATTCCCCCTCTAATCTAGCACAAGTTTCCAACTGCCCCTCTAACATATACTCTTGGATGTCCACCACCATCTCAAACTTAACATATCAAAAACAGAGTTCCTTATTTTACCACCCTCTACTAAAGCATCCATTCCTCAAATATTGCTCACTATTGACAATTATCTTGATCCTGCCCTTTCTTTCATTCCTCATATATCACTGACCAAATCTTTCCTAGTTCATCTCAAAATGAAAGTCACTATCTAACACAAGACACAACTCAAATTCTAATTCATTCTCCCAGATCTCATCTCAACTACTGCATTTCACTCCTTGCTGGCCTCCCATGCATCCGCTTATCACCACTTCAACCTCAAAAACTCCAGAATAAAATGTAAAATCATGACCCTAACCTATAAAGCCCTCAATAATAATGCACCCCCCTTATATCTCTGCTCTTGTATGAAAATATGCCCCCACCTTCCCCCTCCATTCTGCTAATGACCTTCTTCTTTCCTCCTCTCTTATCACCTCCTCTCATTCCCGCCTTCGGGACTTTTCTCGTGTTGTCCCAATTCTTTGGAACTCCTTACCTCGCTACACTGGCTATCTTCCAATCTCAAGTCCTTCAAAACCTCACTAAAACACATCTATTTAATGAAGCTCATCCCCTTCAATCTTAATATGCCCAATGTAACCATTACCTTCCAAATCCCTTAAATTGCAGGCTTGAAAGTTTTTAGTTGTATAGGATGGTTGAAAAAAGTACTTTATATGCAAGATTCTAAGCTCAAAAACTGGGCTCTCTTTTTGTCTAATTTGTATTGATATTCTTTTTACCTTGTGTTCGTTCTATACATGGCGCTGAAGAATATGTTGATGCATTATAAATATAAGACAATATTAATAAAAAAAGGGCAGCAATAGGGCGCAGATGATCGATGCAGGCAGCCGTAGAGCATGAGGAAGAAGAAGTTCAGGTCAGAACAGGCAGCAGGCAAACCGTTATCAATGACAGTTAACTGTATTAGTAGCAAAAGAGAGCAGAGAATAATAAACTAAAAACGTAGTTAGACATAATCCAGCATGTATAGGTACTCCAGGTTGATGTATACCACAACAGACTAGAAGCAGAACAGGACATGCTCTCTAAATAAGATTTACCATATATTAGCAAACTATTTCAAACAATATAACAGCTGATGTTAGTCACAGCAAATGCAGCAATGCAAGATATTGAGGGTTGCAGAAACAAATCCCAGTAGTTACTTAATCAACGCTTTCAGGCTTTTACTAACTCAGCATAAATTACATTTATAACTATGGATAAAAATACACGTTACACATATTACACAGCCATACAACTGGGGAAATACTGCGTACACCAATGTTAAAATCCCTCTGCAAATTGAATGAAAGTTATAAACTTACTATTGAGTATTGCCCGTCAAAAAATGACGGCAATGAAATTGTAAGTGAGCTAAGGGTGTTTGGTGTATAATAATCAAATAAATAATACATTACTAAATTAATATACTTTACCTATTTTGAAGTAATATATGCAGGAAGCATTGTGTTGAAGAGCTGGCAATCTCTTGTGCTGTTGAGCTGCTGTGTAAGCGTGATGAATGTGTGCAGTGTAATAGTGTGCGTACGCGAGGCAAATCCGTTAGCGTAGCTGTGTACTTCCGCATTGTATAAGTTATTGTTCTAAAATGGCGGCTAATGTGTGGTATGTGGCTGTGGCGGAATATCCGTAGCTGTTTTGTGGTGTTTTGCGTGTTTAGGGTCCTGTAGCCTCGTTTTCGTTTTGTTCGGCGGCCATTTTTTCTCTTGCTTAGGTGATATTCAGGTGTATAAACTCCGAAATTTGGACTTAAATCGAGGTGTAACTTTACCTGCAGAGGTCCTGGGTGCACCACCTTGCTGTGGGTAAGCTTTTTATATGTTTGTTGTGTGTATTTATTGTGTTTTTTAATGTGTTTGGGGTCGAACGGGTTGCATCCTTGTTTTCAAATCTCGTATGTGGTTTTCGGCAATTCCGTAGGTGTTTCGTGGTGTTTTGCGTCTTTAGACTGCTGTAGCCTCGTTTTCGTTTGTTTTGGCGGCCATTTTTTCTCTTGCTTAGAGAATTTTTTTAGTGTCTAAACTCTTTTATTTTGAGTTAAATTGAGGTGTAACTTCAGTTTTTGAGGTCCTGGATGCTCCCTCTTGCTGTAGGTAAGCTTTTTATGTATGTGTTGTGAGTATTTATTGCGTTTTTCATTTTTTCATGTCCGCGGGTTGCGGACGATTTTTACGCGGTCGTAATTGGTTGTAACGTGTCTCGTACTTTTTTGCGAGGGCCGCCGATTCTTTTTTTTTCGAGGGCCGCAGTTGCTTCGGCGCTCCATGTCAGCACCTGAGGCCCTCGCTTTGCAAGGGCTGCAGGCTCGCTGCGCGAGCCCGCAAGTGTGAGCAACGGCTCGCATACTCACAATTATATATGTGATAGACAAACTTATCCACAAAAAATACTGATGAACTGTAAAATGTGGCTGCTGTAGACATTAGCTAGAAATGTTCCTTAGGTCTCAACCGTCATGTGACTGCGATTGCTCAATATTTCATTCTTTATTACTGAGACTTGCATGGAATGTGACAAGACCACCCATGCGCTTTCTGCAATAATTCAACACTTCAGTCATTTATACCAAATATGTCATACCCCTAGATTCATTAAACTTCACAGCAGTTATTATGTCAAATTTTCCCATAGAAAATGTATACTCACACAAAATGTTAGTAACTGAAACCATGTTACCCTAATAATGTGTAAACACAGATTTGATGGTAGAAAAAATAGGCCCATGCAGTCTATCCATTAGATCTCATTTTGTTCCCAAAATAGCCTATTTTAGGTATGTTTGAATTTTCTTTACAGTACGTATCAATACCACTTTGGCTTGTGTGAGCTTGCTCTTTTGAAGAGCCAGTTTTTATAAAGAGTGCAGCCTTTGATATAACTATTATATGTAATTATTCTGTATGGAGGGCAGCCATTTTTATTGTTAGAGGGGCTTTACTGAGCCAGTTTCTCAACAGGGTGGGATCTTGTAGTCCACTTACATTGCCAATGGTGCCATTTAAAGCTCAAGAGATAGGACTGCTGCATTTTAAAGACTCACTGCACATGAAAAAATAAGCGCCAAAACCCCCCCATAAAGTTTATAATTATAGTATCCCTTAAAATTAATTATTGTTACTAATTCTTTATGGAATGGCCAGTTCCTTAACACAATGTAAGCATACCTTTTTACTAGATAAATCCCAGTGAAAGTCATTCCTGAAAGAATTTACAGAGGAATGCCAAGTGATCTCCCACAAGAGTACAATGTGTTCTTGTCTTTTGGAAAGAGCTGTTATAGACTAAATACTTTCATTAACCACATGTACCTGGTGAGACAGAATTTGGGCTAGAACATATATCACTGAATGTCAAAAGACACTGTTTATAATCTTAGAAGAGGGAGGTAGCTTATAGCAATCAGTGTTATTTTGGAAGTGCTGGTTCTGTACCTGTAGTGTTGGACGTTTCACAACATTAATTAGTATCAGCAAACACCCTTAAATACAAATGTTAAGTTTACAAATGGAAAAAGAAGTGAGAGACCCAGTCCAGACAACGAAGTGAGAGACCCAGTCCAGACAACGAAGTGAGAGACCAAGTCCAGACAACGAAGTGAGAGACCAAGTCCAGACAACGAAGTGAGAGACCAAGTCCAGACAACATACTAAATCCACCTCTAAAGTCTGACCAGACCCAATCAAGGTACATAAAAAGGTAAATACGCAGTACATGAGCAATAGAATAATGTGGTTCACAATAATTTATGGGGTTCCATAAACTGAAAAGGATACCTTGAAACATTTACTGGTAATTTTGTCAGTGAGTGTCACAAACCAATGTGCCAATAAGGGCTGTGTCAAGTATTCTCTTTGTAGTACCATGTTCATAACTGGGTATATTCACTGTGCTGAAATACTGGGTAAATTATATTGGTTTGTAACATATTACTACATTGATTATGTTCATGCTAAAATGTCTGATATTCATATGTATTGTTCTATAAATAGTTTTATTGTAATTGTATGTGCAACATAGTCTATGGAGGTATAATCAAATTATTGTTTTCAAAGGCAGATCAAAAAGGTACTTTGTGGAGCTGAAACAATGATTCAAATAGATCACTTATTATTGAAGGCCTTCCATGGAGAGAGATACAAACAACCAGATTACTAAACAGTCACATATTTTGCAACAGCTCTGAGTAATTAGGTTAACTTGGCCTTCTGACCTAGTGATCTTAATTATGTTACCAAGTAATATTGTTTAATGGCACCACAGTTGAGTTAATTTATTTTCTAAAGTCATCATAGTACTTTTCCGATAAATATTCTGTAGCCTGTTAAATAAAGAGATCTTCTGGTTAAGACATAGATGGTAGAACTATGTTACCAAAATTCTGCCATTTGCTCCAACTGGTGAGGTATAGAAAAGAACCCTGTGCATAGATGGAGCATTAACCCTGTATTGTGGATATCTTTTCTCAAAGTTTTCTGAATATGGCAAAAACGGTTGCATTTGATTGTGTATGTGGGGAGGCTGGATAAGGTTTAGTACAGTCTGATAAACCTGAAGCACTACAAGAAGGAGGAATGTGCAGGTCATGATCCCAGGTCCCATGGTTTGCTTCTGTTACTTATCTCTAATAAATGAAAATTGGTGGCATATATGTGAAGAAACAGTCTCACCTACTATACCTAGACAACTTAGAAAGATACAGAAAATGTTCCAATTCTTACTAAATTAGCATGTTTTTTTTTATTGTCGTTAGCAAAAGCCCCACCAAGTGGCTATATACACTATTTTTTCATTATTATTTTTTGTACATATATATATAATTTTTGTCACTTCACTTTTTTTAAGGAAGATTACACTTTTATATTATATATATTTCACAGTACACCGATATTCAGTAAAATCACAAATATTTACATATGTAAATTAGAGCCAGTGTTAGCTCTAAGTATATATACTACAAATTATAATTATATATGCGTGAAGAATCTCTGCAATTAAGGAGTGAACACATTATCATCACAAACAACAATATATTAACTAAAGTTAACGTATATATTATTATGGTCAACCAATATAGTTAATACACTATAAAAAATATAGGATATTAGATATTCCACTAGGTGGGTGAGCCAGTAAGCAGTAGTTACCCATATAAAAAAGAGAGACTTTTATTATTTTTAATCATTATTACTTTTTATTATTTTTAACCATTGTTCTTATTTTAATGAGCAAGCCATTTATGGCAGCTTATAATAAAGGTAATTTCAATTTTCTTAGTTTAATACTTTAAGTATTTATCAGGTGTTAATCACCAATTTCCCTAAAAATTACAAGTTTCTAGTATGTTCCATTAGCAAAAACTAAACAATTAAAAAAAAACTGAAAATGTCATTATATTAACTGTAATCAGACTCCCGATTCTCAAATCAAAGTTTGTCGCTTTTCAATCAACAGAAAAGCAACTCCCTCCCCTTTTATCTCGGCTATCTTTAATACGCTTACATTTTAAGCTCTTATAAGAGCAGGACATTCTACACTTTCTGTACCAATACATTTGTCAAGTTCGTCTTCTGTACTCGCCGCATCCTCTGTACTTAGAGCTACGTAATATGTTGGACTTAATTAATGGATAATAATCAGAGTGCCACGGAGTCCGATTACAGTTAAAAATGCAATTTTCCGATATAAGATTTACTTTTTGATAACATTAATAACTTTGTTTATTTAGATTTGTAGTGCATCACAATATCTGTGATCACCTTAGTAGGGACAAACATAGTAAAGGCTTGGACCTGAGCCATTGTGTTGTTGTTATTTAGTCGTTCAGCCGTGACCCGATGGACTGCATCTTGCCAGGCACATTTTGTATCTGGTTTTGCTTATGCATAAGGTTTTCTTGGCAAAGATACTTTAATGGGTTGCCAGTTCCCAGTGGACCGTAATTTGTCTCCTCTCCGCTATGACCTGCCTATCTTGGGTGACCCTACATGGTATAGCGAACAGGTTCATTGAAGTACACAAGCCCCTTCATCACAACAAGGTAGCGATCCAGAAGCCTTTTAGGTGGATATATAGTTGACAGACTAAGACGGGCCTTTTAATTCTTATATGATGTCAAATCTATGTTTTCATGTCAAAAAACAAAAGTGCATGGCTATACTTTTTTAATCTAATGCAGTGATGACCAACTTCTACGTTGTATTAGGCCACACTTTTTTTCGCCAGCAAACTTTTGGTGCCGAATTTACAATAATTATTTTTTTAAAAAGGCATATTTCAATATTTATATTTTCACTCCCTCGTGTTTTAAGTGTTTTATTGTAATAAAATCAGGTTTTCAGGAGATCCTCAATGGCAGACAGCGAGCCACAGAAAATACCCTGAGGGCCACATTCGATCCACTAACTTTACAGCACTGAACTAATGAATAAAACTAAACAGTAACTGGTGTTCCCAATGTACCATATGACATAATCGTTTCGGACCTCTGGCACTTTGTTGAGTTGGATCCATGATATTAACGAACAGCGCCATGGGAAACAAATGTAAAAAATATAATAAAAAGCTTTTTCTATTGTATGTTGCCGAAGGCTGTTTGTTTTTAAACCCTGCATGTGTGAAGCGAACAAACAAACATTTTTGCTCATATGCTGCGGATAAGGGTCTTGGAGGGAGATCTGTCAATAAATGGAAATTATAACCTCATGTGAAATTATAAACAAACCCTTCAGAGGCTCTGTGCTAACAAATAACGCAGCCCTTTGATCTGAGGAAAATGCAGATTTAATGCAAATCACAACAACAAAACATCCCAGATAAATACACTGAATATTTACTATGCTATTTAAATCAGACACAAAAAAAGTAAACCCTTCAGGAACACAACTCTTTATAGGCATTATAAATAATTTCAACACTGAACAAAGTGTTCTCCAGTGTCTCGAGTGCAGTCACCAATATTGAAATTATTATGTTAGATACCTTTATGCTGCTCATTACCAGACGTGCTAGTGATAAGAACCTGGAAATATCAAAAAATGGTCACATTTACATAATATGTAAATATATAAAGACTGGAAAAAGCACTAGATATAAACGCAAAGCAAAATTGAATACTAAATTAAAACTCAATGAAGCACTAGAAAAATATATTGATTTCTGGCAAAGTTGATTTATCACAAAAAGAAATTAGAGAACACCAATTAAAAGGAAAGATGAACAGTTATTTAACAGAAATGTGATGCTTTTTTTGTCAAGTTATCTTATTTTGAATATTTCATGTTTATATTACTTCTAGTTCTCGCGGTTGCTCCCTCAGTGCTATTTTATGGGGTGCAGGTGTTTAGCCAATCAGAATGGAGATACATATTCTGTTCACTTAAGGGGGATTAACATAGTTATTGCTCAGACCACAATAGACCAATGTACTACAGTACAATGCAGGATAGATATAATATACCATGTGGGTCAGTGGGGAACAACATAGTCTAGGGGTTAATATATAGTGCCATGGGGGTCCATAGGGAACCCCATGGTTATAGTTTAGAATGCAATGGGGTCTAGAGGGACCACCATGTTAACCGGTTAATATTTGGTGCCATGGGTCTCCATAAGGACCATTGTGGTTATATTTTAGATGAAAGTTTCCTGGTGATACCTGGGCTCACAAGTGGAAGCAGGTTATAGGCGGAGGGATAAAACCACCTGAATTAGCTTTTATTATTATTATTAAATTCCTTCCCTGCTATGGAAGATAGATAGATAGATAGATAGATCAGCCTATACACATAAACATTGTGCTAGATCACAAATGTACAGCACTGTGATGCCAAGTAAAAAAAAATTGTTCATGTATTTATTAAAGACCTCAGCGTTTATGATGCACAGATTTGCATTTCCGGCTGCTTTAAACACATTTCTCCTCTGTGAATGAGATTCATGTCTATATAAAAAAAGTGTGTGTACTCCCTGCTTCATCAAAAACTAGATGCAAAGTCTGCATTGGGCTTTCTGGCATGGATAATGCCACCAGCACCTAAAATGTCCTGTGTTCTTTTTTCTTCTAAATCAGCCTTACACAACTTTATCTTTATTACCTGGAGCAAATCTTACTGTGTAGAGCACAGGCAAAAATATACACAGCAAGGTGAGTCTGTGGGTCTGTAAGCAGGACATAGTTTGCTGTAAGGCACAGCAGTTAATGCTTTCTGCCTCCTCCAAACAGTCTCTGGGGAATCTCTAGCTGCAACATCACCACTGTTTAGTACTACGGACTATGTTGGTGCTTTATTAAAATAAAGGATTCAAATAATAATAATAATAATAATAATAATAATAATAATATTTTGAACATGCTGGGAGGGTCTAACTGACAGAGCTGTTAGTCACAGCCAGTTCAATAGATTCCAATGTGCCACATAGTACACAGTCTAATGCGGCTACACATCCCTTCTCATTACTAATGCAGGATATTGGCTGATGGTCATGAGAATGATCAGAAGCCCATATAAACATTAAGACATATGTGGGAAAAGCTTTAAGTGCATTTTCACTTTATTTTTACTACTCTATCCGTATCTGATGAGCAGTTTGGATAACTTCAGTGGTCCTTTAAATGTAATTATATTTTATTCTGGCATGCCACATTAATGTTGAGGATGTATCTTTATATATTAAGATTATATATCTGAGCATTTTGATGGCTTGAAGTACATTGTTAAAAATCAATAAACATGTGAAAAGAATGATAATTATAAATTAAAGTAAACTTGGTGATATAGGTACATGTGCTAGATTTAGTAACCATCAGATCTAGCAATGGTGGGCAACATATGGCCAGATGTGATCCACTGCAGGATTTCTTCAATAACATACAGACCCTTTTATCTCACTACGCTTAGCAAATCCCTCCAGAACACTTCTCATTATTTACACGTCTATTACCAATTAATACACCTCCATTTCAGTCACACGTTTATTTTTGCTATATGTACAAACTCATACATCCTTTTTACAGACTCAGGCATAGGTGCAGCTTTTCAAGTATAATAGGTTATCAGACATAATAAGTGGAATATACTAACCAACAATTTCTACATTAGGAATTGACTTTTACTCAAACCATTAATTATATCATTAGAATAATCTGTATATAAAATACCATTTTCTTAACATTGTTTTATTTTTATTATTTTATTCTAAACCTAAAAATGGACCATCTCCAATACATACTTTTAATAAAAAAAACACTGGGTTGACACCGTTCTTAAGTAAGGTAAAAGAAAATCTAATTGCTTCTTATCTTAGCCAGAGCTGCCACTAATTTAATTAATAAACTGAATTACTTATAGTCTCTATTTGTTTATTAAATGAATCAGGGAAGACGGTGACCACAGAAATATAAAGTATTACTATACCTCTGGGGTTTAATTCTTCATAGTTCCTCTGTCGTTTTGCTCCCTTTTTTCTTCGGGATTCCTAACGGATTTCTTCAGTGGGTTAATCCATGATAAGATGATTTAGCAATCCCATGAGGTCTCTAATTTGCTTAATCACCTGCTGGCTTCCATGCTCTGTGACCAGCAGTGAGTGAGGGGAATCCGCTGCTTACACACAGCAGAGTCCTTACCTAGAATTACAGCCTGTTGTGTATAGGCTTCTGGAATGGCTCTGCTCGCCAATCTCCAAAGCACTCAACTAAAAATCTGGAGCACAGCTTACTTGGCTGGCAGCCGGTATTTACAAGGGATTAGGGAAACAAGAGCAACTGCAATACAGTATACTATCACTCACTAGTAAATGTATTTTAATGCATGCAAACTATATATCTATTGAGATTAAACTTTTAAAGCATTCTTGCAAATGATGCTGAATTAGCAATAATGCACATATATAAAAATGGTTATATACAAGTGCACCTTATTATATGTGCACTTCTTTTTTAAGTACTGGGATTTTCCATTTCTGTTCTGCACAGTTATCGTTTAGTTTGATGTGACTGCACAGCTGAAGTATTTCCGCTCTACCTTCCCCAAAATACAGCTCCTCCTCTCCCTGACCTAACTTCAATCAGTAATGTCTTCCCTGGGGAGAGCAGCAGTTTTACTGGATGTTTTTGCCAGATATCCCGTTGGAATAGAGCGATTCTGATTATGGCACCTAAACCGCCTCGAATGCACCCACCCAATGAACCCTCAACTGTACCCACCCAATGATCCCGCCAGCTTGTTTTAGGTAGAGCCGATATAATATAATATTTAAAGAAAAGTTGGTCATTTCAGAGCAGTTCTAAGAAAGCACTTTGCTAGCGCAGCTGTGATCTGTGTGCTCTTGGCACAGCATGACATGTCAACTCTCATGTATTATCTTCAAGTCTGCAGAGTCATCTTATTAATTTAATGCATACATCGAGCTTACATCCATTTCCCATTTCAATTAAGGAGATATTGACACCACTACACCATGTGTTCTTAAATTAAGATAATGCTTAAAGAGACACAGCAGTGGTCCTAGTTTTTTGCAGAAATGGAAAGTACACAATTAATATAATTGAAATTGGTGGTTATTAAGTGTTAGATATTAGAGTTGGAATGTGATAAGAAGAACAACATAAGTATGTGCACCTATTATAATTTAGACAAGAATTAAATATTATAGTCTTATAAATTATTTTTATTTATACTAGCTCAGCCTTTTCTTCTTTACGACATTGAATGCTGCCCCCTGCTCATCTGCATCTGGAAAGTGGACTAATTTGAGAAACGGTACTGTAACAACCTTGGGGTGAGGGGGAGCAGGTACACCCCCTAGCCCATCTGCTTACTTTTAGAGGAGCACCCCTGGATTGTCTGGGTTCTAGTAATCTCAGCACTTATGTCAGGAATCGGCTCAGGACCTCAGGAACACAGGAGGCAAAACAAATGTTTTTATCTTTATCTTTCTCTAAAATGACAGATGCACCTTTCTTAAGTATCAACCATCAGAGCAAACTTTATTCACAGCTTCTCAACAGGACAGTTACAGATTACATCACTACATTCTAAATTAGTTAACTCTTCATGAACCAAACATGAAACATACAGAATCGAACATGATAACTTAAACATACATAGTGTAACACTGGTCAACACGATTTTTCTGGCGTAAGGTTTTCCGACGGTTTTAAGGTAATTTTGGGGTGCTGATTCCAAATCTGGCATCAGTTTTTGTCTATCGTACAGGTTTTTGAGATATTAAAAATTGTATTTTCAATAAAAACAGCAAATTTATGCTCGTATACGAAGAGCTAAACAGACATACAGACAAGAATAAGATAAGATACAATATACACTAATGATGAAACAAACATGTAAGAGCCGTAGCACAAAGTTGTGAAAGTGAGTGAATGCATATTACCATGTAAGAATTGAAATGTGTTACATCTGCATAAACAACCTATTCTCTGATGTACAGCTTGTGGAATGTCTCTCACCAAGGACCAGCAGTAATCATGCCATCATGTTGGAGTCCCATCGGCCTTGGTAATGTTCTTCCATAACTTTAATGTCAACATAATATAAAACATATTTAATAACTATAAATCAACTACTGAGCCTAAAGGGTGGTCAGGGGGATCATGACAGGTAATGCAGAATCACAGGCTAGGATATCAGGATTTCACTGCTGAGCACAGCTGATTCTTAGGTAATTGCAGACTCATTTTGGTGCAGAAATTGCTGGCAGTGTCAAGTATAAACAATGTGAATTTGTGGTCTTCAGCCCAATGGACAGTTGAGCGTTTCTCAAATCAAGTCCTTAGGTGCCATAACCATGTGAAGTATTAATGATATTCCTGTTTGAGTAAATGTGGTTTAATCACAACTACTGATCAACTAAATAACTAACTAGTCTGCATGAGGCCAGATAGGAATATTCATAAAATTGTACCTGTTTAATCAGAGTATTTCAGATCTACAGTGAGTTGTAATGAAGTTTATTCAAGCTTGTTAAGAGAAGAAATCAGTACTGTAGGGCTTCTTCTAAGATAGCAGAGGAAAAGTCTAATCAGAGAGCAAAATGGGAGATAACTCTCTTGCCTAAATAAGATTACCAATTCATCCATTAATGAGCCAAATTCAATAGCCCACCCAGTGTCATTTTGCCATTTCCACAGCACTGCTGTTCACCGCCTCCAACACAGTGAAATTTACAGAATTGAGAATTACTAAGTTACTCAAGAAAACACTTACAGAGAGCTTGAGAATCTTATAGGTTTCTTCTTTTTCCTTTCTGCCAACTGCTCTCTCTCTCCCTGTTCTATTGGTCCTTCATACCGTATTTGTATTGTTTTTTCTTTTTAGCCCCAAATTTTACCTGCATCCTGGTCTCAGAAGGCCTCACTGGTTACTCTGAATTCTGGGAGTTTCATACACACCATCAGGTATGGAGAAGACCTTGAAAGCTGCATCTTCCCTGGATCCAATATCGTTTATTAATATTTCTACTATATGCTTTGTTATTATATTTGATAACATAGAATTATTTCTAACATTAGTTCAAACTCTTACAAAATGTTTTCTTTATCTTGCCTGGCTTTCCTCCCCCTTCCCCCTTTTATGGCCTGTATAATTTGCCTAGATCTCCTCCTTTCCACATGTCTTGGCATTTCCTTTTTGCTAAATGCTCTCTCTCTCTCTCTCTCTCTCTCTCTCTCTCTCTCTCCCTCCCTGTTCTATTGGTCCCTCATACCGTATTTTTATTGTTTTTTCTTTTTAGCCCCAAATTTTACCTGCATCCTGCTTTCAGAAGGTCTCACTGGTTACTCTGAATTCTGGGAGTTTCATACACACCATCAGGTATGGAGAAGACCTTGAAAGCTGCATCTTCCCTGGATCCAATATAGTTTATTAATATTTCTACTATATGCTTTGTTATTATATTTGATGACATAGAATTATTTCTAACATTAGTTCAAACTCTTACAAAATGTTTTCTTTATCTTGCCTGGCTTTCCTCCCCCTTCCCCCTTTTATGGCCTGTATAATTTGCCTAGATCTCCTCCTTTCCACATGTCTTGGCATTTCCTTTCTGCTAAATGCTCTCTCTCTCTCTCCCTCTCTCTCTCTCTCTCTCCCTCCCTGTTCTATTGGTCCCTCATACCGTATTTTTATTGTTTTTTCTTTTTAGCCCCATATTTTACCTGCATCCTGCTTTCAGAAGGTCTCACTGGTTACTCTGAATTCTGGGAGTTTCATACACACCATCAGGTATGGAGAAGACCTTGAAAGCTGCATCTTCCCTGGATCCAATATATTTTATTAATATTTCTACTATATGCTTTGTTATTATATTTGATGACATAGAATTATTTCTAACATTAGTTCAAACTCTTACAAATGTTTACTTTAACTTGCCTGGCTTCCTTTCTGCTAAATTCTCTCTCTCTCATTCTCTCTCATTCTCTCTCTCTCCCTCCCTCCCTGTTCTATTGGTCCCTCATACCGTATTTTTATTGTTTTTTCTTTTTAGCCCCAAATTTTACCTGCATCCTGCTTTCAGAAGGTCTCACTGGTTACTCTGAATTCTGGGAGTTTCATACACACCATCAGGTATGGGGAAGACCTTGAAAGCTGCATCTTCCCAGGAGCCAATATATTTTATTAATATTTCTACTATATGCTTGTTATTATATTTTATGACATAGAATTATTTCTAACATTAGTTCAAACTCTTACAAAATGTTTACTTTAACTTGCCTGGCTTTCCTTCCCCTTCCCCCTTTTATGGCCTGTATAATTTGCCTAGATCTCCTCCTTCCCACATGTCTTGGCATTTCCTTTCTGCTAACTGCTCTCTCTCTCTCTCTCCCTGTTCTATTGGTCCCTCATACCGTATTTGTATTGTTTTTTCTTTTTAGCCCCAAATTTTACCTGCATCCTGGTTTCAGAAGGCCTCACTGGTTACTCTGAATTCTGGGAGTTCTGCCCTCCCTGCCCCTCACCCCATTTCTGATTAAATTTATAGTGAATGGGAATCACCTGACTTTTCTACTTGCATATATTATCTCACCACTAGGGGCAGACAACATATTAAATGCTAGAGCCCTCACCTCTGTTCCTTCTCTCTCCCTCTAAATGAAAAACCTTTCTAACTTTCACTTCTCTTCTGACCCTTTTTATTCCTTATCTGTTTAATCTTTCCCTGATTTCTGACCCTTCCATTCCCTTTAGATTGTAAGTGGCAAGTTTTCAGTCTTCTAGGATGCTTTGGGAAAAAGCACTTTCTGCAAAGATTCTAAGCTCAAAACAGGGTCCTCCATTTTTGGAAGGTTGATAATTTCCTTGTTTTTTATCCCCTGTATTGCACTACGGAATATGTTGGCGTGTTACAAATAAAAGTTAATAATACAAATAAAAAAAATGTATCTACAAAGATTTAATGGGTTGCTCCACTACTAAAGTATCCTTCGAAACAATGAGTTTGCTATACTCGAGTTGTTTAGTAAGTTCCAAAACATTTCTCATTCTCACCGATAGAAAATTCCCAAGTTCTTCTGTAAAAAAAAAAAAGTTTTTTAAAGATATGCACGTGGCAAATAATTCATTATATAATCTAGCTTCTCGTCTTTGTGTCCTAGAAATCGGTACTTAATGCGGTTGTTTAAATAATTTTTCTTCCTTTTCCCCTCTGTTTCAAGACTATTCACTCTTCCGCTACTCCATATATCTCTCTTCTCATCTCTCTCTATACCCAAGCTCATCTTGAATGTCTCCTCATTTCCATGCAGTTCCAGAGCACCTCTCGCTAATTACCCCAGACCTCTGCAAAACCTCAAAGAAATCTCTAATCTCACCACTTGCATGGGTCAATTTAAAAATACCCTCTTTAGCTCCACTTTCAAACAATTTAAAAGTGTCCTCCTTCCTCATCCACCATTACCATTTTACAATAATGTGTCTGTATGTGGCTTCTCATATAAAGTAGACCGTAAGCTCTTCAGGACAGGGACTATGCATTTATATTGTCATGTAACTGCTTTACACCGTGTCTCTATACAGCTTTATGCACATCGATGGCTCTATACAAATAAAAATATATAGTCACAAATGTATGTTCCCACTCCCCCTCTGTATCAGACTCTCTACCCAACTTTCAAATAATACACTTCAGAAATGTCTATAACAGAAATATTTATTAGACTGTTTTAGGGTGATGCTCCATCCACCCGTTTTGGAGCTTCACTCAGCTTGAGGGGTAGATGATGGGCAGGCACGCATTTGGGAATGCTGGCCAGTCTGGATACTTCTTGTCACTCACTGGCTACTTCATGCCACCCAGTATCTGAAGCATCCTGGGTAGAACAATGAATTGAATTCCTTATGAAACATAGTCTCGACTGCCTTATTTTTTTAGCAGTATCATGTACAGTGAGTAGAGGGAGTAGCTGATTTTTTAATATCATTCCATAACTCAACAGGAGCAAAGTGCTGACACACCTCAGTCACGGGATCCTAACTTTGTTCCAAAGGCAGTTTGTACAGAGATTCAAATAACGTTGTTAACTCTTGCAGGACCCCTTATCATTAAATCTATAAGCATGATACCAAATGTTAGAGTTCAGTCTTCCTTTATTATCTACAGCCCACACATTACAGAGCCACAAAATAATTTTATCCCCGTTGTCTAGACCAGTGGGTCTCAAAAACCTGTGTTGACCATAAGACCTTGTCTGTCAGTCCTCATGGGTGAAGAAGGATAAGGAAAAACTAAAAATGTAAAACATACCAATACCATCAGCTACAGTTAAATTAAGGAGGAAATCTGCAGTTAAAATGGATTCAGTGCAAATGTAATGAAGCGTTAGTGTGCCCCATATTGTATCACTTCATCAAAACATTATGGATCTCAAAGCTAGTACACATCGCCCACAGGATTGGAAACATCACAAGACCCTGGGCATGTTTGGCGCCGTAATATTATTATGTATCGCTAAGAATCCATTTTGTCTAGTTTATAGAAAATCTAGCTGCCATATTTTTTATCAACTTCTGTTATCTAAAAATATTTAATAACTCCATTATATGTTAGAAATGGATACATGAGTTAGTAGTCAAGTTCGTCTGCCATGTGAGCCCGTTCATAAAATATCTGGGGATTCTTTGGTGCTTTTTCACATGACGTAAGTGTACAGTAATAATGTATACACTTTGTACTCTAAAAATAACATTGTTAACTTCAATTAGTGTCTTTTCCTGTTTTTAGCCTGGATTTACAGCTGGCTAAACTTCCGTATCAGCTTTTTTAAGTCTCCCCAGGATTCAGTGGTGGGAATTTGCAGAGTGATGTAGGGGATTTTATTAGTTATTTACTTCTAGAGTTTCTTATTGGGATTGCGTCTTTTTACTGAAAATAAACTTAATTCTAAGCGAAAATTCTTAAATACATTTTGAAGTTATATAAATGGATTTGAAGGACTATGCATTATAGACTTAATGCACATTAAGCTGAAATGAAGTCAAAGGAAAAATAATTGTAATCACTCCCTTACATTGAAACACACTTAAGGAAACTAGATACAAAGTAATTCTTACTCAAGGGATATCACAAAGTGATTACAAGAAACACGCCAGACCAAGCACATCATCAGATCATAAAATGTTTTTTTTCGAGAAGTAACCTCACGAAAATACGCATCCAAATACTATCTGCCCATAAAAGTAGAAGACTTTCCAGGAAAACGTTTAAGTAGAAAAATGATTCTCCATAATCATTTGTGGGATATTTTTTTTCTATATATATTACTTCTCAAATTCCAGATTGATGGTTTTCTTGTACTTTGACCAGGGTAGTGAGTTCTGGGTTCCCAAAGTAATTACACATCTCAAATTTTTGGTCAGTTCCCACTTCATCTAGAAGTTCCTAACCTTTAAACCCTATAATTCAATGAAAGATACAAAATAAGAATACAAATATACTCTAGAATTATATTTTGGTTTCAGGTAGTAAGACTATTAAAGTGCACTGTAGTTATATATTTAAAAGCTTATTTACATTTCTTGGATTATTAATGCATCTGTTAGAGTAGAATCAGTAGTTTTTGAATGAAAAAATACCAAAATAAACATTAAGCAATTCACTGTGATGTTTGCTAAAACTCTTAAGTTTGCAAGCACTTAACATCCCTGATAAAATTAGCATAACATTCATAATTTGTTTTCGTCAATCACAGGCAGTGAATACATTTATATCAATATGTGATGGCAGTTTGTGCAGCAAAGAATCATGGGATTTGTAGTCCTGCTTTCACACGGGAACAGGAAGCAGGAAGAGTCAGACACTGCTGTGTAGATCCCTGCATTGAGCTGCTGCCAGCATGAAGGGGTCAAAATCTGTACCCAAATGCAGTGTTTCTATTGGTAGATACGTTGTGCCTATGACAACAGCTCGGGGGTGTGGAAAACAAGTTTAAAATAAAATAACTCTGTATGTGTATAGAATTAATATAATGTGTGTTTCTCATATAAGCAGATTAGAAAAAGGTAAAAACAAAGAAACTTAGATATACCTTTAAACTATATTATTTTGAAGAACTACCCTGGAAAAAAGGCAAAATGCTTTAGAATAAAAAATAAAAAAATACAGCCTTTAATTCATTAAATTTTATCCACCATTATGCTCCAGCGTAATATATCATTTTATATTCTTCTAATCAACCTGCTGAGGTGGGAGCAAACCTTGAATTAATGTGAAGTTTCTATCAGCAGAATAGGAATGTGGCAGCTACAACTATCAGCTCTTTCAGTGGGATACCTGTAAAGTTCATTAGTTTATATGGACATATCCTACTGAGAAAGTATAGGGCAGAGTCAATATGGAGAGAAAATTAAGCCCAGCACAAATGGAAAATGTGCATTTAATTGATGAAAATGTACAGGTTGTGTTTCTTAATTTATTTTTGCTTTCTAAAAACATTTGGTCCATTATCACATTATTATTACTATTATCACTGTGGTACATAGTAGTACACATCTGACCTATTTTTACTCCTCACAAAGTAGTTAAATAGAACCTTATGTGGCCTAGAATACAAATAGTTACTTTGTCATTATTTATTAATAAAAAACAGCTAGTGTGCATCAGCCTTGTGCGAAAATCATGAAACATTAAGACCACTCTTGCAGTTGAAACATTTATATAAAACAAAAATTTAAAAAATGCCTTAGAGTTCCTTTAGCTAATTGACTTAATTTTATTTTTTTCCCCAAAGTAACATTCTCACATTCTGGAACCTCACCCTTTTTTCTAGTTATCGCCCATGTAAGGTGCCATATTTCACAGCTGTGAGCCAAGGCCATACCCACAGAGGAGGCGTGTCACTTTCAGTGGCTCATTTTGTTTTGCTGAAAGGAGTCAATGACATCACCAGAGTTAGTCTGAAGCTCCTCCCTGTGGACGTGGCTTTAGGTCACAGCTTTGAAACATGGCAAACTGTGAGAATAAGAATACAGTGTTACATCTAAGAAGCCCCCAACTTCTGTAAGTGTAAATTTGACATAATAATTACATAGAAGATGATACAATTAAAAGTTAAAACATTTATAAACAACAAAAATGCCCCAAACAAGTGCACAGGATTACTTGATTATCATAAACTAATAACTTCTGAACTAAAATCAGATAATTTAAAGTCAGTTCAGTCTGGAGCATGTGGTAGCACATCATGCCTAGGTGAACATAGATCTGTGAGAAAGAATTGTTGCGGTTTATCAATCTTGGAAGGGTAATACATTAATTACCACAAAAATCATTCCAAAACTTCACAGTGAGAAAGAGAATTTAGAAATTAGAAGTTAAAGCCAGTTGCCCATCTTACCACGAGTGGTGTCCCAGCAAATTCACCCGTGATCCTGTCCTTAGAAATCACAAAGGACCATGAAGTTGAATCCAATGATCTATAAGCCCTTTTGCAATATGATAAATATTAGTTACATAGTAATGGAGGTTGAAAAAATACCTTTAGTCCATCAAGTTCAACCTTATTAGATCTCCTCTGTTCTGCAATATGCAGATTAATTGTTTGTTGTTAATTGATCCTAAGGAAGGCAAACAGAAAAAATTAAATTAAATTAAAATTAAACTTTGCCAATTGTCTCCAAAAGGGAAGAAAAATAAAATTCCTTCCGGATATTGGCAATCGGATTCCTCCCTGGATCAATAATCCTCCAGGATAACCCTGAATGTCCTTTTTATTTAACAATATATCCAGTCCCCTTTTAAAGTTATCTATTGAATCCGCTGTCACCACCTCCTCTGGTAGAGAATTCCACAGATTAACCACCCCGTGAAGAAGCCTTTTCTTTCTTAAAGGTGGAATCTTTTTACTTCTAACCTCAAAGGAGGTCCTCTTGTCCATTGAAGAAAAAAAAAAAAAAAAAACATATCAAGCTCTTCAAAAGTATTGTGCAACATTTGCTCTTTCAGCCAGTTTAGGACAGTTTCACAATTCCTTCTTTACTTATAGGCGGAGAGGTCCGTGGTACATTCACCTTCATTTTCTTACCTGCGTTGACACAAAGATATACTATAGCCCTTGGGGGCCAACATGGAGAAAACTGGTCAACATGGCGTATCGTCACCATGAACCTGTCTCCAATTGCACAGGTTTAAATACTAAAGAGATTAAATATCAAAAGTATTGTAATAATGCCCCAAAACAGATGGAAACAAGCAATTTGTGTTAACCCCAATTAGAACTCCAACCATAATCTAATAAATGTTTCTGTTAAAATGAGATTACACCAGCAGCTTTTATTTTATTGCTTTCCTCATATGCTGCCTTTGGAACGGTGATGGACAAGATTTAACGTGAGATACAAACGCCTTTGTGAGTGCATTTATCATGATCAATATGTTTCGAAAAAGTTTGACCATAAAACTAAAGTTTCTCATTAATTAATTGTATGTTGATAGTTAGATGACATCAATTCATTCTTTTGATATGAGCCAACAGAGATAACCTTAGTTTTAAGCCAATGGAGATAAGAAAGTGGCAACTAAATATTGGATTTTGATTGGTCAGTACATTCGGATTTATCCCTCTTTGCCTGCGCATTTCTTCGGCAGCACTGACAGCTGCAGCTACAGGTGCCATCAGCCAGAGGGCGCTGTGAGTTTTCGGGCACCATTAAATTCCAGGGAAGGCAAATAAATATTTTCCCCTCCGACATGGTGCAACTCGACGGCGCTGAATCGACAGCGAGGCCATTGTTATGTTCGGCGCAGGCACTCGTCCCCCCCAGGGCCTCGGGCGCGCCTTTCATAGCTCAATGCCTCTTCTGTCGGTGCGCCTTATGTGCTACAAGCAGCAGCGCCATCTGTCGGCCGGCGGCGGAATTGCAGCAGTCAGATTTTGCGATGATGAAGAGGGAAAGGACCGTACATTAAGCATCATTTTATATAAAGCCTGAATGTCTGATGGACAACTGTTCTATGAAGTCTTCCAGAAGAAATCGTTTGTGCAAACAACATAAAACATACATTTATTACAATACAACCCAAATGTTGTATATTTCCCAGTACAATTGAACAAAGGTACTCCCTGGTGGTCTAGTGGTTATGATACGGTGCTTTCAACACTGCGACCTGGGTTAGATTCCAGTCAGGGAACCAAGAGGTCACACCACCCTGAAGCCGAGCAAGTTTGGGCCTGCTCAGTACTGGGATGGGAGACCACCTAGGAATACCAGGAGCTGTATGCGGTGGATCACTAGACGATAACCTGCCAACCCACTCCAGTATCTCTGCCATGAATACCAAATGGATCAGCAGAATTGTTGTTCTCTGTAATTGAAGATCACAAGCCAAGAGAGGAGGACTATACACCAGAGGAAGTGTTGAGATAATCATTCAAAGCCCGGCTTTATTACTTTTCTTGAGAGCACACAACTGGCTGCTCATTCAATGTGCTACTATGCAGGTCCGTATTGTGCTCTTGTTCAATTGATTTGTTTACAAAAAAATCATCCCCAATATTTCATAAAATTTCAACATAAAAATAATATATCTAGTTATAACAAAGAATGCAAAAAAAGAGTAAAAGGGAAAACAGGTAGGGTCCTATATCAGGACTTTTCTCACTTGGAAGAAAAGAAATGAACACCTGAAAAAGTAATTCAGTGCCGAAACACGTATTTATACTCTTCTGACATACCATGGTTCCCAAATCTCGCAAAGCTTTTATACATACGGTACCTTTCATCTGTGCGTATAGATCACACATTTCAACACAGTTTGCAAGTTTATGACATACGGTGTCTATGACTTGAATAGAAAGTCACAAGTTCTAAGCTTCTGGCTGCTAAACAGATCTGGGTAATCAATCTGTCCGTGTATGAGAGTACTTATCCAGGAGCTTTATTTATATATGCATTATATTGCATTCTAGAGAAATGCAAATGTAAAGACAAAAGTTCATTTAAAAAAAGTAACATGCAGTATCATACATGCAGGTTTTACAAAAGGGATTTTTGCATAAAAAAATAATATACCACATATTTTAAAATACTTATAAATGACTATTGTAGATTGTAGACATGGCTTGTGTGTAAGTGCTCCCATTTTGTAAGTGCCCTGCTTGTCTGTTTGTAACATGAGGGGGTTGGTGGTGTGCTCTGTAGAGTTTTTTCAGTTCAAAAGTGGGAGAGGAGGATTTGTCGCATCATTATGTCTTAGCATGCCATCCTCCAGACACTAGCAAAGCAAGCTACATATAAGATTGCTTTTATATTTTTGGCATGTGTGTTTAGTTGTTCATTCGTGTTCAACTCTCTGTAACCCAATGGAACACAACACTCCAGTCACATCTATGTCTTTGGTCATACTGAACGCCCTATTGAAACAATTAAATTATTTCTATTTTTGTTTCTCTCTGCTCTACTGTTACAGGCCTCTCTCGCTCCTCCCACCCCTCATAGCTCTATCAGAGCTGTGAATCTCCATATTGCATCTTCTAATGCACATAGCACCGACTATGGCTATAGTCACATTATCTAACATGACTTATACAGTTCTTTAATTGCTCATTGACTATCAGGGACACACCCCAAATGGTAATCATACACCCAAATCATTTTTTTTCAGTATGGGAACCTTGTTTTACTTAAGAAAACACACTATGTTTCTAATGCAACAAAAATAAATTCCATGTCTCGAGAAATGCAGGAAATTAAAGTTATTTTATTTCCATTGAGTTTTTGTTTTAAATGAAACATCTAAATTAAATACAAATTCCAAGAAATAGTAAATCAAAAGTGGCAAATAAAATTACTGTACAATAAAGCAATGAGAACATACTGTATGTGAAACAAACATTAGTGTAAAGAACTGAATCACCCAAGAAAATTATTTGGCAATAAAAGACAGAACACAATGTACGGACAATTAGAAACAAGACCCATACAAACAGGACAATTTACACTGTATTGACTTTACAATCTCCTTAAGACCACTCAATACGTTATACTGCACATACAACCAGTATGAAAAGAAAGAGCCAATATTGGTTCCTGAACTAAAGTTTAAATTATTTTATTATATCAGGGTCTATAACTTAAATTCTTCCAAAACCACTAAATATTTGAAGAGAGTCTGAGTGGACCACACATTTCTTTCTGTACTATTATACATTTATAAATAATAAGATATATTATAGAATCTTTGCTTACATGTAGAATCATATATTAAAAGGAACTGTTGTTTGGTTCAGTCTTGAAGATTCTACAATAACATTAAAAACAATCAAGAAGTGTCCTGAAGAAGCCATATAGTGGGTGAAACGTGTATAACAGTGGTGGGCAACTCCGTTCTAAGATAGCCCCTCTCATCTTGTGTATTCAGGATCTCTCTGACTGAGCTCAACTTAGTTTCTCAGTCTCTTTCATTCGGATTGATCCACCTGGGCTCAAAGAGAGACACTGTAATCCTGGATTGTTGGCGATCCTCGTAGGACCTAGATGCGCACGACCAGTGTAGAGAATGTCACAGTGATTGAAACATGCGTCTTATTGATAATGCTAACTCCCATCGCACTACAAAACCACCTCATCATCCAGAAGAATAGTTTGAAATGAGAGCTGCAGCTACCAACAATAAACTGCGGTAACATTGCTTCACATGTAGATTGTATCTGACCATCAGTGGCTTTTCATATAGGATTCTAATATTTGAATAATAAGGAACTGAAAAGGCTGCAGTTAAGTAGTTACTTTTGTCATATATAAATACAGGAACAGGTTAAAACCTTGAGGCAGCTGGGTAGGGGTTATGATTAGCAATATAATCAGTATTTGAAGAGATATTTCAATGTAGCTTTTACAACTTACACTTGGACTTCCATAATGCCAACCACTGCCCATCTACTCTCTCAAGCACATCTGTATTGCTTTAATTCCCTCATCTATCCATCTCCATCTATTCTGTGCAATGTGCTCTCATCTCCAAATACTCCCCACCCACCCTCTTCATTCTGCTAATAACCATCTTCTTTCCTCCTCTCTTATCCCCTCCTCTCATTCCCACCTTCAGGACTTTTCTCGTGCTGCCTCTATTCTCTTGTGTACCACACCCAAACCCTTTAGACTGTAAGATTGTGAGTTTTCAATCTTGCAAGGTGCATTGGGGAAAGCACTATGGACACTGGATTCTAAGCTCCATCGTTTGCAGTGTGTTAATATTGTTAGCGTTTTGCCTTGTAACCCATGTATAGCGTTACGGAATATGTTGGCGCGCTACAAATAAACAATAAGAATAATCTCCACCTCTGCCACCCCCACCCCCTTCTCGTGCCTGCAATCATTTCCCACCATCAGAGTCTTCCTCCATGATGTTGCCAAAGTATTTGAGCTCTAGCCTCATGATCATACCTTCCACCACAATGGCTACTCTCAATAAAGCACAAAGTTATCAAACTTTGCTCTTCAAAAGATCTTAATGTAAATATAAGACTGCAGAGTAATAAACCACAATAATCCTAAAAAGTACGATCCCCAAGGGGAGAACAATAGTATCCATACCCAAATATCTGGGGCACTCACAACATTCCCATTCATCAACCCAAACCTCCTTCCTTCCCTTGATCCTATTTCTCAAGGTGTCTCTTACATGTTGTATTTTCTTCTCTGCAACCAAAAAAAATCTTAAAATTCAATGATCTTGCAGGACATCTAGAGAGACCCAACATGTTTACATGTTATTAATCCCAAGTATTAATTAAAGGTTCTCTGAAGAAGGTCATAACCAACTGGGGAAGTTGTAAAAGATTTTTAATTTGATGCTCACTTTTTATGTATTTTGTATATTTTAAAATTTTGCGTTGTTAGCCAAATTGTTTACTTGCCATGAGCCTTATCTGTAATTCAGCTTGAGCTTATGTGGGCATGCTCAGACAACATAAAGGGAAAGGGGTCTTAGGGAGTATGGATCGGGGCCAGTGGCTGGTGGGAGTGGGTCTTGAGAAGAAAGAACCTGTTTGGGGAACGGATCATGAGGGTGGTAAGATAATTAGAGTCCAGTGGCTGGGGGAGGGGGTCTTGGTAGGAAGGGAGCTGCTTTTGGAAGGGGTCATTTATGAGTGATGCTGGAGGTAAGGGAAAAGATGGCAATGAGTCAGTTGGCACCTGGGCGGGGGTGGGGGGGGGGTTGGAATCATTTTTTTTTCTTTTTTTGCACTGGGGTTCTCCATTCTCTCACTAATAAAACTTGTAACACCATTCAACTCGACAGAGATCCTGAACACCACTCTAGAAATTATTTTTCTACAGAATTATAATTTGAGATCTTTTCTGCAATAACCTTACATTTTATGTGTGACCCTGCACTGAATGTAATGTAGGGGTTACATCAACGCCAGCCTCACCCGGCGCTTCCAATCACAGTCCCTGCACTGGGAATTATACGTGTTTTACTACATGTGCGGTTTTACCTATAATGAAACCCAGAACATACTTAAATCCCTATGAAAACACGCAAGTTGTTGCAGTAACAGAACATAAAAATGCAAGAATTATCAATTCAGTAACTTTTCATGTGATCGTATGTTTTATTCATCCCATTGAATAATTCAATATAGTCCTTATATTTTACCAGTGTGCCTATCTAATTGCACTTTAGCTTTTTAGTATCTAAAGGATCACGGCCCAAGTAAAAAACATTAATGTTTGACAACTTAAGTCTAAAGCATAAGTAAACAGAAAAAATGTCATACAGCTAGTTTTAATTAGAAAAAAGCCTTATTGGTGGCAGTTGGTTTCACTGAAGGGGTGTGGTGTCAATTTAAATCTTATCCAGTGATCAAACAATGGCTCTGGACTAAGCCTATTCACTCCCTCTACAAACACACCTCCATCATCCAGCTCTCAGGATGTGATGTAAGAAACACAAAATGGATTCCTCAACAGAGCATTCAAAATTTAAGATTATTTACATGGCTAACACAGATGCAAATAAAGTCAGCCTTATTAAATTGTGATTCGGCCAATTGAATAGGGCTCTATATAAGCACAGAGCATATTTTTTACAGAAGTTTTGAGTTAGTGAACTTCTATCCAAAAGCAAGGTCTTCACTAACTAAAAACTTCTGTAAAAAAATATGCTCTGTGCTTATATAGAGCCCTATTCAATTGGCCGAATCACAATTTAATAAGGCTGCATGTTTGCTGCTAATGTTGTTTGCTTGTTGCATGCTTCACAAACATGGGAAGTTTTTCTACATATTTACAGTACCTACATTTAAAGGTATATCTAAGTTTTTACCTTTTTCTAGTCTAACACCTGCTGCTTATATCAGACACACACATTACATGGAGTCATTCTATACACATAAAAAATAAAACTCTTTTACCACACCCCAGAGCTGCTTATATAGGCACAGTGTACCTACCAATAGAAACACTGCATTCATATACAGATTTTTAACTATTTCCTACCTTCAGACCAGCAGCAGCTTAATGCAGAGATCTACAGATCAGTGTCTGACTCCTTATACATCCGTCTATAGGGGGACTAGACATCCCATGATTTCTTCCTGCACAAACTGCCATCATTAATTGTTACAATGTATTAAAATATATAGCTGCCTGTGATTGGCCAAAACAAATAATTGTATGCTAATTTTATCAGGGATTTTCAGGGGTGTTAAAAGCTGCTGCTAGCAGACACAAGAGATTTAGCAAACAGCAGGGTGAGTTTGTTCATGTTTATTTTGGTATTTGTTCATGCAAAAAAAAATGTTTGCATACACTACTGATTCGACTCTATCAGATGCATTCATCATCTAGCAAAGTTAGGTATGGCTTTAAGGTAACAATTAATATCTGGAATATAAAAGTGAGTCTTATACACCAGCAGATATAGTAACTGTCAGTTTTAAAAGGTACATGAAACGTCCAAATTGCAAGTTATAATCGCTACAAATACAGAAAAATAACAATAAGGCTGCTAAAAATGTCACTTGTAACACCCATTGTCAAATAAAGTTTAAATACTGTGAGTGGGAGTGAGCTATATATGAAACCTAACCCCTTCCCCCCACACATGCTCAGAAACAGGCAGTTAAGAATATCTGCAAGCCCTGCTCCTGCAGAAAAGAAAATATCCCTCTAATACACATGCACCCAACCAGAGGCATTCAAATGTATTTCCTAAAACTAGCTTCATGTCATTTTTCCTGCACAGTAATGCTCTTTGGTACTCACATATTACTAACATATATTTATTTTCATCGTGAAGTGGTCCTTTAATATAACAATTATCTAAATTACAGATTGTTCCACCATCATGCACTTTTATAATTGCACTGTAATCATTTCTATTTCCTCCAGCAAGAAATGAGTTAATAATGTACCCACTGAACCCATTCAAATTACATAAGGTAATTCATTCTCAGAGCTGTTTAAATATTTATTGGCCATTTATGTTCAATGCATTTCCCATGGACCTGTTATAACCTGCTGCTGATTATGTGCCTGGACAAGTTTCCACGGAAAGTAGGTTTAGTTCACTAAATAAAGACTTTCATTTCAATACAATCGCCGGCATTCGAAAAGCGTGGAGAACTCGGCCGCTGAAACTTTATTATTACTATCCTTTATTTGAAATGTAACATATTCTGTAGCGCTATGCAGGGGTTAATTACAAAAAACATGGCAAAAATTAAGTAGGAGAGAGGTTATTGCTTGGAACTTTAGTTCTTATAGACACAGTCTGCATTTTGGTCCTTATAGGCACAGGCTGCATTTTTATTCTTGCAGGCAGAGACTGCTCTTGCACATGGCGCTTTTGCAGGCACTAACTACACTACGCCACAGTACTGAACTTTATTCCATTTCCTGAAAGACCGGCTGTGTGGCGTTGCGAGAGGATTGAGTCCCGAGGCAATTTTTTGTCAGTGCGACGCGTTCCAAGGGCGACAAGAACCGAGGTTCCACTGTATTGCTCAATACTCTGTAGTAGCCAATAACATTAAATGGTATATAGAATGTTCACGAATTATGACAGAGGAGCATCAGTTGTGTATGCAAACATTTTTTTGTTGCCATTTTTTTTTTTTTTGCATGAAAAAAATCCCAATATAAACATTATTAAACTTACCATAGAGATTGCATTATTTCTTTATTTTTCTGGCAGTTGATTTTGAGAAGGGATGCCCCTGAAAACCCTGGCTAAATTGTGACACTCACAGCATTATTGGAATTCAGTCTCTGCGGCAAAGAATCATGGGATTTGTAGTCTTTTTTCCCCATCGCACAGTGTAACTGTGTTTCTCAGAATTCTGAGCAGGAAACAAGTTTTTTAAAAGCGATTGCAGCTCACAGGTGAGATGGATCATTTTAATTACATGAAATTGTGATGACAAGATATGCACAACGATGAGGTTGCATTATCAGAAATGTAAAAAATTATTAACTTAGCAGAGCATTTTTAAGATGTTTCATTATAACGAGACAGGATAATCTCTCACTACAGATATCCCCCGCTGAGTGAGATCGGATACAGTTATGTTGGTACCGATAAGAAAAATAACATGTTCGTAAAGTATGTAACAAACCAACAGCATTAGCAGCGATGTAAACTATGGGCTTAAAAGCATTATCAGACAAAATATTAATATTAGCAAACTTTGCTAGTGCATGGAAGCTGCCATGACAGTATTACTTCCTTTTCCAGATACAAAGGGAGCAGTTAGAGGCAAGGCAAGTAGGGCTTCCAAGGATACCAGCAAGAGTCCTTCTACTGAGCATGTGTGTGGGGGGATTTAATATACTATAAACTTTTATGTATTGACAAGCGAGTCAACAAATACCTCCTATTGCAAAATACATAATACAAAGATGCAGGCGCAGGCACTCATCCCGACGACCCGCGGGATGGACGCAAAATTGCGGCCCTTACTACTTCGTACCTGAAGCACGTAGATGGACTGCGGGGTCTGCAAAAATACGACTTTAACGACAGAACCGCCAACCTGGAAAGACCGGTGAAAGACCGGCAAAAATACACAAATATGACACAAATTAATTTTCACACTCACACAAAGCACGGGGGGAGAGCCAGCGAGCCTGTGAGTGAGGTTGCAAGTTAATTTGAGGCATATTTTGCCCTTTTTCACAATCGAAAATCCCTGAAGCGAGAAAAAAAATGGCGACCGAAAAAAATTAAGACGAAAACGAGGCAGAAGGACGTAAAACACGGCCAAAGGACGTAAAAAGAGGACGAATGGTGTAAATACGAGCCCTAAGCACTAAAACTTAACGCAAACCAGTAACACTTCAAACAAGGCAGTAACATTTAACCCAAGGCCGTAGGCCTCTAAGCTACACAGGCCTATCAAGTACACAAGGGGAGAGGCTCGCAAGGAGCACCAAAGGCGCTTATTGCGAGCCAAGCAATGAGCGCCAAAGGCGCTCATCGCGGGCGTCGCAATGAGCACCGAAGGGGATCATTGCAAAGCAAGAAAGATGAAGCTTGCAAAAAACGATAATGAGAGGCGCTCATGGCGGGGCCTGTAAGTAGACGGGGGAAGAGGCCGAAGGTGCTCAGAGAGGCCATAGCCTCGCATTGTGTGGCAAACAGCATTGCCTGGCTTACAATGCTATTGCTGTCATTTTTTGGCAGGCAAGGCGCTAATTATATATATATATATATATATATATATATATATATATATATATATATATATATATATATATATATATATATATATAAAAACCAAGTCTTCAAAAATGGTGATATTCTGTAAATTGTTGTTAATATTGTTTGTTTTTTATGTGCGTCCCAAACTACCAAGGTCCTTTAAGTCTACACTAAGCCACAGGTCCTTATCATCGTTACCATAATTATCCAGTCACTGCAGGGTGTAGGAATTTATTTGAACAAGGATCAGGACGTTCCACAAGCGCAGGCGAGGATCCATCACATATTAATACTGGCGAGAGATCAGTCATCCAGCACCACTTGTTGTTTCACGGCAAACAATGTACTACTGTCTTTTAGAATAATTGCTTAAAATATACACACTATTAAATCAGAGCCAAATTCATCAAAATCATATAAAAAAAACAAAAGAATGACTGTATGCAGAAAAACCCACTGATTGGGCATTTAGAACAGCAGGCGCAATTTTGCAATTGCTTGTTTTTGTAAATGTACCTTAAAGGACCCCTGGACTAATATATTTAAACCATAATGATTTGAATAACTTCACTTTAAAGCAGCTAACATGTTTGTAGAATTTAAAAAATAACAACAACATGCAATTATAGTGCTGTGGAATCTGCCATTTTTGTTTACCGATTTCCTGGTCGCAGTAGTGAAAACCCTGAATGCTAACAATTGGACCACCAGGGCTTACCCACCTTTTATGGTATACTAAGTTTACACAAGTTTTATAGTTGTGTCAAATTCATGGTGACAGTAAAAGGAACACTGCCCTAATGACAAGATTTATATGTTTTAATTAGACAATGATCATTAATAACATTCACATTAAAACATTTTAAAGTAATATCCAATAATCTTACTTTTAAAGTTTAAACTGAGCTATAAGGTTAATTGGGGAGGTGGCTTTGTCTAACAGATGGTTGCTAATTTTTTAGACACAAACAGTACCAACAAAATGATTTTTATTGAAAGTTGACTTTTTGTATTGAAAATGTGTCCCTTGGCTGGGAGCTTTTCTTAAGTCTCTTCTTAAATCTAAATGTGTTTAAATACCTTTACATATGACTTTTAGTCAACCCATCCTACTTCCTTACTGACCTTATCAAGGTGGAGACAAACACTCAGCAGGCTGATACTCTAATTTTTTTAAGTAAATTGAATTTTGAATATATGCATTATAAAATTATTAAATAGGAATTATATTAATTATAAATAAATACCCATAAGGGAGGCTGTAAGTTATGTTGCTATTCAATTGGCGTTATTTGGCGAGCCAAAAACGTGCTTCATATTACGGACTTGAAATCCTTGTGATTGTTATAACCGTAACTTACACCCCATCAAAGCCTTTGATCTTTACGTCCGCAAGAGTTACGATCGCTATTCAATTGCTACATTTCCCCAAGCCCGCAAATGTTTTCACACCCGTAAATGGCAAATGTAGAAGAAAATCCTACGGGTATCAGATAGGACTCGCAAGGGGGGTTTAAACCCCTGTCCATAGCACCGTAAATGCAAATAATAAATCCATACTGCACTGTAAAAGACAGGGAAAGCGATGAAAGACATTACAATTAATTGCACAACAGTCTCAAGCTTGCAAATTGCCAATCAAAAATATATATTTTTTATGTTTCAATTCAGGGTTATATCAATCTCGGGAATCAATGAGTTAATACATATCATGCCACCCACATGGACTAGAACAGTATCAGCATTTATTTTAATTATTTTATGTTTTGTGGATTTGCGAGTCCGATTGCATATCCGACCTCTAAACGCTAATTGATTGCCATGTAACCTCCATGTTTTACTGACGTAATCATTTACTATTGGCAGTTTCAAAATGGGTAGTTACGGCCTTGCTTAATTGATCAAGTTTCTGCCGTGAACTGCTACATACAAGTGCATGGTTTAATGTTTCGTCTTTCAACCCCTAACTTGCGGGCTTGATCAACTGAATAGTACCCGAATTGTAGCAGACCGCAAGCCTGCAGAACGCAGCAGACATACAGCCTGTAGAACGCTAGATGCGGACTTCGAATTAAATGAGGCTCAGTATAATAATAACTAGCTCCTCTTGCTAGCGCATTGCAGTGCTCCTTTAAACCTCCTTTTTAATGGTGCATTGTAAAATAATTCCCTATTTTCACTTTCATCCCTCCCAATTGACCATTACTTGGAAGGACAGGCCCTTGTTTAAAGGAAAATGTCTGTCCTTCTTCACTAACCAAATGTTCCTCTTTCAAAGTCAAGTCCTATCTGGAACCCCATTTGTTTTCTTTTAGAATCTAGGAAAGTGAGATTCTAGGAGTGTATCTTTTCTGGAGTATATATTTCTTTTTTTTGAGTTGTGTGCACATATTAAAAATAGTGCAGAAGCCCAAACCAATATACTTAAAGAGGATTAAAGCACCGCAACATAACTTTAGCATCAGTGCAGGAACTGCATCCACCTCATCCAACTACTCTAATGAGCAACTTTTTGTGCAGGAACCAAAATAAAAAAAAAAAGAGTGCTAAAAGAATTGTAAACATCTCAGGAAAAAGCATACAGCACCCAGCATGTATCCTAGTCCACCATCATAATGTTATTGTACCACAATACGCAACTTATATAGAGTTCAACAATTATATCCCAGAATCAATGTTTACTAAGCTTAGTTCAAACAAACATGTGCAAACATATTTGCAGCAACCATCTGTTCAGAGGTTCCCATGGTTCTCCAGACGGTCAACAGATTATTTTAGCTTTAATAAGCATACAGTGGTATTAAAATTCCCAAAACAACAATGTAGCTCACCAGGGACAGTGTGATAATTTAATCCAAACAAAAGTTTGTTTCTTCTTAAACATCATTAATACTGTTTATGCATTGTACTAGCTGCAATAAATAATTCCTGAAATAATCAGCATTGTCCGTGCTGCATTATTATGCTAATGAGATACAGAATATGCAAATGTGTTACTTATTGAACTTGATAACACTGGGGATAGGTTATGTGTTTACATTTGTTAAAACAGTGTTGCTTTAATAAGCACTTAGCAGTTCAATATTAATTGTGAGCCATGCATTTGCATACAAATGCACACAAATAATACTGAATATCTCACCATTATTTAGTTTAGAAAAAAACAGCTAAGAATGTATTTTATGATATTAAAGAGCTTCAAAAATGACTTGGTTAGTTGAACCGAAAGGTTCCACATATTGCATTTTCAGAAATGTTGCTCTACAGTGTTGCTGAAACTTGTAGTATCCATGTAGTAAATGCACTCCTCCTAAGATTTTACCTGGAAATATTAACAGGACATTGCCTTCCGATTCAATGCATGAGAAGGTTTTGAATTCCCATAGCTTACTTAAAAGAAAAACAATAACCTAATCCTTGTGTTTTATCCTACAGGTGTTTTTCCTCCGTCTCCCAGCGTTCCTCACTAGTAATACTCATGAATCATATACTTAGCACGTTTACATAAATCCCAGAGCAAAGCCAACATCTGGCTCTCACAATCCCATCCCTGTCAGGCTCAATACTGTTGTGTTTTTACACCACAGGTTTAATCAGAAAAATCTGAGGCTTCCAATGAATAGGGATTTACAGTAAAATGTCTTGGCTTGTCCACTAGATTAAAACTAAGATTTTACTCTTCCTTTTACTGGTAGATTTTTTTTCAGTATCGTAATTTATTTCTACAAGGTTGCAGAGATGTTATTATACAGCGCTACTTTGAAGGCTGATTTAGGGCCTCGTTCAGTTCTCATACAGTTACATCACAAAAAAAATGGTCATTAACTATACTTCACTTGTGAATTCACACTTTTTCTCATGACGCTCTAGAAAAACCTATATTCGCAATATTACGTGATGCTTTCCCATTGATTTTCATAATTTCAGCGACTTTTTCAAAGATTCGCCATTCAATTGGAACTTTACTGAGCACTCGCAAGAAAATATTTACATGTCACAAACTGTTTTAAAAGCCTCGATGAAACTGCAAAGACTCCGATACTAAAAACCATAAGAAAGCATATAACTACATTAGAATGTAATGCTTAACAATCCCATAGGCACAAATGTGCAATTAAAAAATATTTTCAATTATTATTAAATTTGAGTCTCTATACAGTCAGCAAAAACAAGACCTGGAGTTGACTGTGGTTATGACCATGAGCTTCTTAAATCTCAGAATTAAAGAGGAAAATCAACAGACCAACCCCCCAAAAAATGCTCCAATTATCAAACCATTGCCAGCAAGGTAATTCTTAAGCTCAGCTCCAACAATATATGCACAAAGAACTACCAGATGTGCAAGCCGGGTTCCGCAGAGAAAGAGGCACAAGAGATCAAATTGCCAAATACCAATGGATAACAGAAAAACATTTACTTCTGCTTTATAGAGTATTCTAAATCCTTTGACTGTGTGGATCACAACAAAATATGGCAAGTACTTAAAGGGATGGGGATAACAGATTATCTCATCCGCCTCCTGAGGAATCTGTATGTGGACCAAGGAGCCACAGTCAGAACCAAACATGGGACAACAGAATGGTTCAGGAGAAGGAAAGTAGTGCAACAAGGTTGTATATTGTGACCTTATTTATTCAACTTATATGCAGAGTACATACATCATGCGTAAGGCTGGACTGGATGAATCCAAAGCTGGAATCAATATTGCTGGAAGGAATATCAGCCCCCTCAGATATGCAGATGATACTACTCTGATGGATTAAAGTGAAGAGGAACTAAAGGGCCCATTGATGAAGGTGAAAGAAGAGAGTACAAAAGCTGCATCAACATTAAAATGATAAAGATTATTGCACAGAGAAATCTCTGTTCCTGGCAAATCAATGGGGAAGAAGTGGAGGCATAGTTAGAACTATGGTATTTCCAGTAGTAACATATGGAGGTGGGAACTAGACTATAAAGAAGGCTAGAATTGATGCCTTTGAATTGTGGTATGGGAGAAAAACTGCTTAGAGTCCCCTGGACTACAAGAAGATTCAATCAATCAGTAAGTACAGAAAATAAAGCCAATCTGTTCACTGGAAGGTTTGATCATGAGGCTGAAACTCAAATATTTTGACCATATCATGAGAAGCCAGGTTCCCCTAGATAAGACTCTGAAGCTGTGAAAGATTGAAGAGGCAGAGATGGATAGATGAGGTCATTGAAGCAATGAACATGAGCTTAAAGCTACATTGATGGAGCTCAGAGGGGCAGTAGTTGACAGATGTGCATGGCATGCTGCGGTCCACTGAGAGTCGGACACAACTGAACAACTTAATAAAAACAAAGCAATTTAGTATTTAAAGAAAATAAATTAAATGTAGCGTTTGAAAATTAAGTTTGTATTTAACATTGCAGCTTCCAGAAAATACACTTCAGGTCACCCCCTACAAGGTGTCCAGGGGGGAAAAAGGATTTGCCTTGGTAAGCTGTAGTCCTTTATTAGCTGACCAATGTAGGTCCGCCTGCAATAGCCACTGCAGGGAAGGAGGCAGACAAAGACTGGTATTAGGACAACAGATAAAGATTACTCTCAGGACATTCTTCCTGGTCACACCTGGTTTCCCACCCCCTAGACATCTAATAAGGGGTGGAGAAGCACTACACGCTACACTACAAATACAGATTTGATCGCTAATAAAACATTAAATAAATTAAATGCTATTAAATCAGCACTACAGTGGTCCTTTGATTTGGACCACTGTAGGGCAGATAAAGGGTTAACCTTTAAAATAATTTTGTCCATTTCCATGCAATATGCTCTACTCCCTTTTCCACGTGTTTCCAATAAATAACTATTTTGTTCTATATAACATGCATCTGTAGCACTTCCATATGTCTAATGCCAAAGCAAATAAAATGAATTCTCACATATATGTGTAAATATTCAAGTAAATGCTCTTTTTTTTTTTAACAGTTTGACAACTTACTCTATAGATCCAGAATTCTATACGGACAAATTATATCATTTAAGAACTAGTTTTAAAGTCTGTATTAATAAGTTACTCAGTGCCATTGTGTTTGAAAAATGAATTAAAGGGTCAATGTACAATAGGAAAAAAGAATGAAATTACGCAGGGAAAAAAGTAATTAAAGGGATACGGAAGGTTTTTGGATTTTACTAGCTATATAATGGTATATAATATAATTACTAGGTATATTATGCCTGTGCATTTATTTACTTTTTATCCACTTTATTTTATTATTTAGTACTTATAAGCTCTGTTCTTACTGCCTAGAATCAAATACATATTACCAGCTTGGGTCTGTCCTCTGCAGCTCAGAAAGACACATACTCTGGTTAGTATGAGACACTGCACACCCAGTACTACAATCAGCGACCATCTCTCAGCAACATGCAGCTGAGACGCGTTGCCTGATAGGCTAGGACACAACACCGCACATTCAGTACTGCAGAGTCTGTGTCTGTATATGATGCAGTGAGCAGACCCATAAGGGACTAGTTGCTTGATTTTAGGAAGTAAAAACAGAGCTTATAAGCACTTCTTAAGAAAGTAAAGTACATAAAAGTAAATAGATAAATAGGTATGTTATATACCTAGGAGAATCCAAGGATCTTCCATATGGCATTTACATTTCCGGGGGCCAGGCTTGCATTACTTCTGGGTCTGTGGGGAGCAGGTATGTTTTGTCCATTTCCATCAGATCCAATAATTTAACAAAGCCCTTTGACCTCTCCCTGTTCTCTAATCCCTAACCTTCCCTCCAATGATAGCTTGAACACACCCTCATAATCCAGGTCTCATGAAATGATGTAACAAACACAAAATGGGTTCCTCTACTCATAATCTGAAAATAATACAGAAGCAGCTGCTAATGTTAATTTGTGACATTTTCGCAGACAAGACCTATTTTCTTGACGTACAAAGATTTAAGGTATACCTAAGTTTCCCTGTTTCTACCTTTTTCTAATCTAAAACATGCTGCTTATATCAGACACACACATTACACCGATTCTATACACACACAGATTTATTATATTTAAAAATAAAACTGGTTTTCCCCACCACAGAGCTGCTTACATAGGCACAGTGTACCTACCAATAGAAATACTGCATTTTGGGTACATATTTTAACCCTTTACTAACCATCAAGCCAGTAGCAGCTCAATGCAGAGATCTTACATAGCAGTATTTGGCTTCTCCTGCTTCCTGATACAGGGGGCTACACATCCCACAATTCCTTCCTACAAAAGCTGCTGCTACCGATTGCTACAATCTATTAAAATGTATTTGCTGCCTGTGATTGGCCAAAACAAATTGTATGCTAATTTTAACTTGGATATTCAGGGTGTTCACTCTGAAAAGCAACTGCTTGCAAACTAGAGAGATCAAGCAAACATCAGGGTGAGTTTGTTAATGTTTATTCTGGAATTTTTTTCAGTAATTGAGATTGAAAAAAAATGTTTAGTCCAAAAAGTTCAACCTTTGTAGATCTCCTCGGATCTGTAATATACTGATCAATTGTTTGTTGTTAATTACGATTTTGTTCTGCTAATGTGGAAGGAGGGAGAAAGAAGGAGATGCACAGGGCACCTTCCCCCTCACTCCCATAGGGTCAGTAGAGGAAGCTTACAGATATACTTGTACCTGCCCCTCACGTCTTAGGGCCTCATTCAATTGCGATTTGGCCAATTGATTAGGGCTGTATATAAGCGCAGAGCATTTTTTTTACAGACGTTTTTAGTTAGTGATCTTCTATCCAAAAGCAAGGTCTTCACTAACTAAAAACTTCTGTAAAAAACATATGCTCTGTGCTTATATAGAGCCCTATTCAATTGGCCAAATCGCAATTGAATGAGGCCCTTAGAAAGGAAGGAGGACTGTCATGGCATTTTCTTGCATATTTCACAAAAACTTGCCGTTTTTGAAAACATAGGCCTTATGCTAATCGAGCAGTGTAATTTGCTGTATACCCATAAATTGGCTGCAGGAGCTTTTGCCTATGTTCCGCATTTATGTTAATCTTTTCACTCACATTATTAAATCCACATCCGTAAATCCGGCCTTATCCGCAAGAGATTGGATAAGAAACGGCTGTAGGAACCAATGCCGTAACTGCGGCATGGAACGGATATATATATATAGATAGATATCTTCCTAATTCCCACAGATAATTTCCACCAAAAAACAATTAAAATGTAAATCGTTATTATTTAACTTTAAAATAAATTGTAATTTATTAAAATACTATCGTTTAAAACTGTTGGCAAAGAACAACTATTATTTAAATGACATCTTATCATATAAATTGATAATTATTGGAGTATTTACTTTTGTAAGCAGCTTTCTCAGAATCAGCTATAGTTATGATTTATTTATTGATGCACATGACTTAATATTGCACGGGAAGAAACCAGCAGTAAGTAATTTACAAAATAGCAGTATTTATTGTCTTGGAGAGTAGAGAAAAAGTATTTTCTATCTCCATGAAAGCAGGTCAGGTTGACACACAAGCGCTCGGCCATAATGCATCGAGGACATTGAATAATAAATGATAAATAAATTAGACTGCACTGACCCCTAGTGGACAAATGGTGCAAATAGAGTTTATTTTGCAAATCCATGCAAAAAAGATAGATAGATGCAATATATAATGCAATTTAATTTTTAAAATATAATTTCCCACATTCTTTAAAGGATTACTTATACATTTATATATTAATATACTCTTGAAAAACTACACTTGAACATAGGCAAAATAAAAAATAGATCTTAAAATAAGACTAATTTTTTATATTTTATATATATTTTTTTGCAATTTTGTTGTAGAATCTACCATTCTGGTTTTTGATTATTAACTGCCTGATATGATAGGATACTTTGACTGCAAAGGAAGTCTATCTTTGCAATGTGTAACTGCCAGCGCTTTTAACCGGACAAATGGAAAACACTATTCAGAGAAAGTAGCCAGCAGGTTTGGGGTTGTTTAAATCTTAACAACATTTTGCCCAATATCAATCTTAGTTATTCACCAGTTTTGAAAATTAAAAGGAGGGGTAATATGTGTCATTATTATAGAAATAGAGCATATTTCCAATGGTTTATGCCACCAATACTTAAATTAAAAGAAGAAATGTAAATACTACACTTGGGCCTCGATTCAATTGAGCAATGGTTGTTTACAGGAGCCCATAATGTAGCCTGTAAATGAATTTGCTATTCAATTGGTGTCTTTTTGTGAGCCCCAAACGATCTACGGGTTACGGGCTAAAAATCCCTGCGGTTGTTAAAAAACAGTAACTTACAACCCATCTAAGCTTTTGATTTTTCAAACCCGCAAGAGTTACAATCAAAATCGCTATTCAATTAGTACAATTCGTTAAGCCCGCAAATGTTTTCAAACCTGTAAACGGCAAATGTAGGAGAAAATCGCATGAGTACCAGATAGGACCCGCAAAGGGGTTAAACACCTGTTCGTAGCACTGTAAATGCAAATATAAAATCAATACTGCACTTTAAAAGATGAGGAAAGTGATGACAAACATTAGAATGAATTGCACAACAGTCTCAAGCGCCAAATCTGCAATAACATTTTTTTTTTGTTATGTTTCATTTCAGTGTCATCTCAATCTTGGGAATCAATGAGTTAATACATATCAGGCCACACACATGGAGTAGAACATTTCCTTCATTTATTCTTCTTATTTTGTACATTGCCGGATTGCGAGCCTGATCGCACATCGGACCCCTAAACGCTAATTGATTGATATTTAACCTCCATGTTTTACTGAGACAGATCCCTGGTTTTTATTTCTCTCCCTCCGCAGTTCCCCAGTAGATCCCATTCACCTCCTCTTTTAGCTGGTCAGATAACCGGGTCTCACGAGATTACCTCCCGTTATTTTGCGGGACCACGCAGATAAAAGTAGCAGGAGAGGGGAAGCTAATGGGAACCTACATAATATGGGGACGGGGGGGACGGGGGGGGGGGGGGATTTGTCCCCCTGTCATCGCCCCCCCCCCCCCTCCGAATATATTGGTTTACTGATGTTTTAGCACACGTGATAAAATGGTCACTGTTGACTGCAAGTGGCATTGTGTGCAAATAATTTCTAAATTCCTTCCAGAAGTAAAAGTTTGGAAGTAGGACAAAACCCGCGACTCATAAATTAGGAGACCGATTTCCACCAATGTCTGCCATGTATACAATACAGTAAAAATAATAAAGGCTCTATCCACAGCAAGAGTATTAAGATGTCAAATACATTGATGAGATCAAAGATGTCCTTAGCCATACTATCTGGTTTGTCACAGCCATATGTCTCCTTGCCCATATTTGCATCAGTACTTGTCGTAAAACTTCTTATAAAGGCCTCGCTAAAGAATAGTTCATTTAAACAATCAGTTACTATTTTTTAATCATACTCCCAGACAGTATGAGCTCCTCACCTCCCTATCCCATGAATGATGTGTTGTCTTTGTAGTGGGAGCCACCCAGAGGGGAATGCTCTCCAGATACGAATAATGTACTTGATAGCTGGAAGAGACTAAAAAGTGTATTTGTGTACATTGCTAGCATCTCACGTTACACTACTGCCTGATACTAATGTGTGTTTTACAGAGTGGTCTCAAAAGCGTTTCCATTTGGTACTTCCCCCTGGGTGGCCCCCATTCCAGAGGCAGTACATCATTCAGAAGGTGGAGAGATCTGGAGCTTATTGATGCCTGGGGCATGATTTAAAAAAGTAATTCATTGTTTAGATGATATTAAAAGTTTACTTTACTATTCTTTAGAGAGTCCATTATAAGACAACTATGCCGGTATCTTGGGATAACCACACACACAGGTATATACTTTATAGACGTATATTAAAAAAAAGACTGGAAGGTAGGGTCATCAGTGACAATACAAAACCGGATACATACCAGAATAACCCTAATGTCAGTATAGAAATTAGGGCTGGGAGACTATCAATTAAACGTGCAATCACAGTAAAAGTTTGCCCTAGTTTTTGCTGCTAATTTACTGCACAGCTTTAATGGCAGAGTCTGAGCAGATCAGTGAACATTTTCTCACAAAAGATCAAATTTTTTTTTTTTTTTCTCCTCTACAGATTTTAACTTAAGTTTTTCCATCTACAAGTAATTGTTATTTATTCTCGGTTATCAACCTGGATTATTTTTTTATGTTGCTTTGTATGCTTTTTGCTTGCAGGGGCGTCAGGGACATGAGAAACCAGGCCAAGCCATGTCCCGTGCGATTAAAATCGTAATTATGATTAAAAAAGAGAGCTTAATCAACTTAATTGTGAAAAAAATAATCATGATTAATGCACAGCTCAAATAAAAATATAGATTGAGAAAGGTCAGGTAAGGAGATAACCCAGGAAAGCCCAGGACAAGTTGCCCCTGCCCAATCAGGGTACTGCAAACACTACCCTCACACCAGATGTGGCACTTGAAGACCATAAGTTGTTCAGGCCTTTCCTGTTATGAGTACTCCAGCAGACCGCCGGCACAGGCAGTAGCAGTGGCCATGAGCGTCCGCTAGATGTTGCTGCCAATATCATAGCTTTAGGGTTAGGGTAATTGTTTAAGCTTAGAAATGGTGTATGATCTCCGCAACTCTGTGAACAGTTTCAGCATCACCATCTAGCAGCTCCTTGCATCAACTGCTGCTGCCACTGCTGGAGCACTTATATAAGGAAAGATCCAGTTGTGGCACAATTCAAAAACAGAACCACTACCCTTGATTATCTCGGGTACAGTATATTTTAAAGGGCTACTGTAGTGCAAAAACTTCTGTCATGAATTTGAAAGATTATATTTTACAAAAAAAATAACTTTACAAGAAATAATTGATATATAGCGTAGAAAGGACCGTGCAACAGTGAGCCTTGTTGGTGTCTGAATTGAAACTTATTGTGCTTTTGTTCCCATTGATTAAAATATAAATCAGATAAAACACAATTAATACAGTATCCATGAGTCCTCTTTTACAGTTCGTGGGTGTGTAGTTGCACCAATACTGTAGACAAGTCCTTATTACACTTATTGTACTTCCGCCTAGATGCCCGGTGTATACCCTACAGTAGTGTTAAGGAACAAACACACTATTACAAAACGCAATGTTCAGTCTATTTCCCGTGCAGATGCCGACAAAAGATCATCTCGTAGCATCCATTCCCATAATTGTTATTTAAAGTGCTTATATTGTTTCTGTGAAAATGGATACTTGAGGATTGTAATTAAGATGCAAGGCCGGCACTCTTGTTTATTGCAGTACACAGATTGCTCAGACATACAGCTAAGGCAGGGCTTGAAAGGAAAAAACTCAAACTTGCAAAAGCCCAGAAATTACCAATGTTGGCAAGTGCTAAAAATGTTGTGAATCGTACAGATCTTATGTATAGTTGTCGTAATTGCAAGTACGTGTGTAATGCTCGCAAAGTTACGTGCTTGCACATGAGCTCATCTTGAGACCTGCATGTTAGGGGGAGGAGGCTTGCGATTAAACCCCTGAGGGCCGCAAGGTAGAGGGGGGGGCTCAGAACGGCTTCCGAGTTACGGGCTTGGGGGGGAAAAATGGTGACTGTTAAACCCTCAGAAGTCGTTGGGAGGCCACCAAAAGACGCCAATTGAATAGCGGCCTCGCAAAGGCTTCCGAGTTACAGGCTTGAAAAATAAAATGGTGGCGGTTAAACCCGTAACTTCTTTTTCAAGCCACCAAGGCTTTGAGCAATAGCAATTTACAATTTAAGCCTTGAAAAAAAGTTACGGGTTTAACCGCCGCCAAGCCCGCAAATGGTTTTCAAACCCGTAAAAGGTAAATGAGAGACAGAGGGAGAGGGGGCAAAGGAGAGACAGTGGAGGAAAGAGACACAGGGGAGGGCTTAGAGGACATAGGTGAGGGACAGCGGGGCAAAGAGACACAGGGGAGGGGGGATACACGGGTGAGTAACGGAAGAGACACGGGCGGGGGGAGAAAAATGTAATATTATTCCTTCATATGTGACAGGGGGCCTACGATGGGCGCCAGGGGGGCTCATTGCAAAGCCTGCAATGGTGCTGAAGGAAGAGAAGAGGGAGAGGACACAGAACAAGGGAAGGAGAGAGAAGCCGTGCATAGCGAGGCTCGCATTGTGTCGCAAACAACAGCATTGAGTGTCTTCAAATATGCCGTCATTTTTTACGGGCAAGTCGCTAGAGATAATAATAAATCCAATAAAACCGGTCACCACTTGGAGGTGCATATTTAATAATAAATTTTCATAAAATTTTCAAATATTTCCCCAATCAGATCTGATTTCTGATATCTGTTTTCTGATATACTCTAGAAGACAGAAGGTCTGCATAAAAAAAAAGTCAGATAAACAATCACCTTGTTGTATCTGTAATGTTACAAGTATCATGGGAAATATATAGTAGACTCTTTATCTACAAGGTACGAATGTGGTAATCTTCAAGAGCCCACCATTTGTTCTATAAGGGTACAAAATAGTTATTCCTATTAATACGTCCCTGATAGTTATTTTTATTAAGACAGGTATTTTAAATGCCACGGATATTGCTGCTGTTGAAATGTCATATAAGTGTCAATAAGGATGGACAAAATGTACTGATTATATGGACTGTAACACACCATGCTGATCCACTTGGTATTCATGACAGAGATACTGAAGTAGGTTGCCAGTTCCTTCTCCAGTGGGCTACTTAATACAGCCCCTGGTATTCCTAGGTGGTCTCCCATCCAAGCACTGACCAGGCCCAGCCCTCCATGCATGGCCGGATTACCCATTAGGCAAACTAGGCAGCCGCCTAGGGGCACTTCCCTGTGAGGGGCTCCACTTTTTAAAAATAAATGGTTCCTGGCTTAGGAAAAGGAAATGTTACAGTTCATACACTGGATACTGGGGGTAACCACCTAGAACAAAAGAGTTACAACAAGAAAAGGAACTTACATGCACAGAAAAGGCAAAAATAAGTCTGTGCATACATTGCATACTTGCAGGGGCTCCTCTACTTCACTGCCTAGGGGCTCCAAAAAGATAGATCCAGCCCTGCCTGCATGGCTTCAGAGTGGTGTGACCTCTTGGTTCCCTGACTGGAATCGAACCCAGGTCGCAGTGGTGAAAGCACTGAATCCTAAGCACTGGACCACCAGGGAACCCTTATGCAGGTCACTGTACTCAAGACAAATAGTGCCTGACGGGTTAATCCGTAATTAATGGCAATGACCTCTCTTTACGAGAAGATATGGATCTGTGTGTGGATGGATCATACATTCTGATTGACAGCTCAGAATGGCAAAAATCAAGGTAAGTTTACTGTAGGAAAATGCAATCTAATATTCAGCTGATGAACTTGTTATTATCTATAGTACTAAATGATCTCATATTTGGAGCCTCCTCTGTGCAACATCACAGGGACACATATGTGTTGCAGATTGTGAGTACACCACGTATGATTGTGACTTAGTGTTTTGGCAATTGATGTGATCACAAATATTATCATTAGTCATTATCTCACATGATTAAGTCCGCATCTCATTAAATGACTGCATTGCACCTTAAAGGGGTAATACAATCCTATATTTAAAATATATTTTTTTAAAGTCCACTTGAAAATAAGCCCACATGATTTTAGAATGAAAACATTTTTTATTAATAGGTTTCATTTATTACATTTTAAATGCAATTATGCTGCAACTGAATCTACCATTTGTCGCTGATCTACTCCCTGAGGTGCAAGGAACCTCTGGATGCAGATGAAGCTTCTATCTGCACTGTAGGAATGTGGCAACTAAAACGGTCAGTGCTTTCAACAGGTTAAACAAAAAGCTTATTCATTTACAGAGCTAAACTTTACTCAGAACAGAAAAATAAAATGGAAAATAATAATTGCATTTAAAAAAGTTTGTTCCTAACATAAAAAAAATATATTAAAACAAAGGCGACAAGTCTGATGACATTAAAGCAAAATTTAATACAATTGTTAAAAATTAACGGCTTTAATTATTTATTTTAACTTGGTAAAAGCATTTTGCACATTGATGATCTTCATAAGAGTATACTACAAACATGATAGTTCAGTGCTACTTTAACTGGGGTAAGTAGATTAATCCCAGAATCCCCCACTGCCTGCCCTGCTCCATGCCTCCCTAGGTTATATGGGAGACCAACCTAACACGTGGATGCCCTGGTGATCCAGTGGTTAGGATTTGGCGCTTTCACCACTGCGGTTCAATTACAGAGGTCACACCACCCTAAAGCCATGGAGAGTTGGGCCTGGTCAGTACTTGGATGGGAGACCACCTAGGAATACCAGATGCTGTGGCCCACTGGAGAAGGAACTGACGACCCACTGCAGTATGTCTGTCATGAATGGATCTGCATGGTGTGTTGCGTTCCATGAGGTCACAGACAGTTGGACACGACTGAGAAACAAAAACAACCTATCATGCATGCATCATGAATGAGATGTTATATATTACAGTTGACATTCACATATATGCACACAGACCTAGATACATAACATTTCATATATATATATATATATATATATATATATATATATATATATATATATATATATATATATATATATATATATATATACACAGTCTGTAATTCTGTATAGTTATATTACATACATTTTCTTGCATATGGTGAAATGAAAGCGGTGTCATCTGCAGTTTATTATCCCTGTAAACTTGTGGTTTTCAGACCTCTCCTCAAGACCCCGGACCAGACCGGGCCCCGTGGCAATCACCCAACGTGTTGTTGATATAAGTAATCCGGTCTGCTCCACCGCAGACCCCTAAACCCCTGAATTGTGTGGTGGCCAGGAAGTGTGTGACAGTGAAAGAGCGCTGTGCAATATTTTCCTAAATTGGCACTGCTGGTTTGGCTTTTAATTGAAGTAACGCTAACAGAGTCAAATGCATGATGGGGATTTTCTTCCACTTTAAGAAAACACACACAGTATCTACAAAATTAATCTTTTTTAAGACAATGGAAACACATAAATATGTCATCACAACATAACACTCTAGATATATTATCCAAATCTTTTGCCCACCATATATTAAATGATTGTTGTGGTGAACTACCTCCTCAAAATATCCACTACACAAGCTAAGGAACCGGCCCCACGCTGATAAGCAGTAACCTTGACACAGCCTGTACGTGGGTGAGATTCCTAGCTTGTGTATAATCCAACCCTAGCTTTGCTCAACGCTGTTTGATACAGCGGGCATATGCTTAAAGGAAGCCATATTTAATTTGGTTATGGATTGCAAGACTTTGTGGGCACATTGGCATGTCCCTGCCAAGGTTCCCAGAGTGCGGTGTAATAACTGTATTTCTTGGAATTCTGAGCATGAAACAAGTTTTTTTTTAACTTGTTTTAGACATTAATATGTGAACACAAATGTACTATTTATTTATTCTCTCTCTATGTAAGTAAGTAAGTAAGTATGTATATATATATATATATATATATATATATATATATATATATATACATATATACATACATACATACATACATATATATATACACACACACACATACACATACCACAAAATTAGGCAATTTCATGGGAAGTATAACTGAGCAGAAATCCAAAGCCTGTTCCAAATAATGGGCTTTAAATGACCACAGTCATGGTTTAACTTTATATTCATCTTAACTGCCGAAAAGTTACTAAACACAATTTCAATCTATATTATATTTAATAAATTAGATATTTTGAGACAACCTTTACTATTTAAAACTTATGAGAGATTGACCTTTAAGGAATATAAATAATTTGTAAACAAGATATGGCCAGAGGATCATTATTCAGTGCAAAATATGGTTTAATACATGAGTCAGACTTACCTTGCGCCACTGACATCCACACCAACCATGAGTTGCCCGTTCAGTGAAAGAACTTCATCTCGTAGTTTTATTTTCCCACATTTGGCTGCTGAACTTTGCTTTTTCAAGTCAGTTATCCAGATATATCCAACATCAAGCACTGGTCCATTCTGTACTTTTCTCTTCTTTCCTCCCCTACGTCTTTCACCACAATGTCCAAATATAGGAATATTTCCAAAACTAAGACCTAGAACTTCATCCTGTTGTCCATGCTTGGTGAGGGACACAGTGCAGATCTCCACATCTAATGACATCTGGTTGGGTCCCAACAGGTCTTCTTCCAGTATGAAGTTGAACTGTATATATTCCTTCAGTTTCTGAATGGCCGCAAGATACAAACTCATTTCTCTTCCCTTGGTGTCCACCCCAAGATTGTCCTCCAACCACTGGTGGAGAAGAGCAAGATAAAACATGGCATTCTCCTGTGTGATGGGCATGGTTATACACCAAGGATTCTACCATTATGTGAAACCTGAATTTTACATTTGTAAAGAGACCGTCTTTAGTTCATAGAAATGATTGAAATAACACACATTCCCAGCAAACAGTAGCTAAATATGGATATACCGGTCAGCTCAAGTGATGTCCCATTCTGCTACTTGGCAACGCTCAACCGAGCTGCAAGAACCAGACCAATAGATTTGGAGCATTTGGGTTGAGGAAGGAAGTGTGAATGAGGAATTCACTGCTGATCCGCACTCACAGCTGTTTGCACATGAGCGATTCTTAAATCAGAGTTTCCAAAGCACAGGAGCAAAACATTCTGGTCAATACTTGGCCTGAAAAAACAAAAAATTATGTTATGAACAAAAATTATATTTATACCAAACTAGCTGGACATTTGCAATGCTAAGTAAATATATAACATCAGGGGAAAACATTATTTTAACCCCACATATTGGTGCTTTTCTACACTTATTCAGATATACCATCCAACACACAAACAAGAATTGCCTCATCGTCAATTATATTTGTGCATTTGTGTGTTTTAGTCAAACAATATCAGCCAGCAAGAAATAGATCTGCACATAAAATTGCTACTTTGGATTAAAACATACTCTCTTTGTATGCGCTTTTGATTTTGAACAAAAAGGAGATAGTTTGTATATTTAATCGGTTATCATTTAGACCATGTTTATATGGTCATTTAATTCAGCACAAGTTGGACCACATCATATTAAATATCTCCTAAAAGCATTTTGAAATACTTGAAATGCATGCATTTTTCAATGAGAAATCAAATAAAACGACTCAGGGAGGTTGTTGCTCGGCTCCAATGGTGATCCGTGTATGGATCAAAACAAAAAAAATGAACTCTTAACAAATCTGTGCAGGCATGGAATGCTGGACACGCCTAAAACAGGTATGCAATGGGTTAACTGGTCAATGTAGAGTAAACGGAGTCCAAGGGAAAGCAGCTAGCAATCATAGCCTTGTCCCATAGAGCTTCACACAACGCACGCTCCATTCAGCAATGTGTAATTACTCATGCAACAGCTAGTGGGCAGGACAGACTGTATGTAAACATATATGTAAAACTTTTGTTATTTGTGTAATTAAAAAATAGATAGTTTTAACATACAATCTTTTGCTCTCACACAACAAAGAGCACTTACAGTGAGGTAAATGGCCCTTTAACCAATCAGTATGCGACGCCACACTAACAGTCTGCTGTGACCTGCTGCCCACTGGTAATATGTCACCCCTCACCAAGGACAATTTGTAGAGACTGCTAAACTGACATTTTTATACTTTATTAAATTATATTGTTTATGTAAAGATCAATACAATATTTTTGCTTTCACAATAAAGCCTAGCATATTCAACATATGTTGTAAAATCTAAACTACAACTATGCAAGTTTGAGCAAATAACATTTACTATAGACCAAGGGTGGTCTATAGTGTCCACAGCAGGGTAGAAATCCAAATCTGTCCCACCAGCCTCCTATTTACATACCTGGAACCCTTAATTAAATCTACCATTACTTCCTTGCTCATATACTTAAGTAACGTATTGATTGCCAGCCTTCACTATGTAAACGCCATTCCTGCGTCCGTTACTTGATTTTCAACAACCTACAACATAGCTCAAATAAGTCATAAGCTGTTCCATGTGGTTGATGTTCTTCAAACACCATACTGTAAACATGAGATCACCATGAATTCACAAGGACAGAAAAACAAATATTTGTCGGAGGAAAAGTTCCTATGTGGGTTACGCTTGTCTGGGTTTGTAAGATTGTGTATGACATATTTTTGTTTTCTTTTGTGGGTGGGGGGATAAGTACAATAACAACAACTGATGATACCCAGACTAAACTTTTTTTTTTAAGGGGCAAAAGGAATACGATTCTGAAGATGGTAAAAGGTGGGTTGACCAGGGAAAAGCAACTATCAATCATAGCCTTGTCCCATAGCGTTAAATAGTACACAGGTAGCAATATAGATAAAAAATATAGCAAATAAAAGTTGTCAAATAATGGTTTATATCAGTGATGAGCCATATATGCATTAGTCAAGACCTTAACATTGCCATGTGTTTAAGCCTCTTATGGTACATGCACCAACAAGTTAAAAATACATAGGTGTATTGAAGGTCCACGCTAGTGCCCTAACAACATGAGCTACATTTTTTAATTAGGCACTGATCATTAATACAATTCATACTCATTTAAAAAAAAAAAAAACAATATTCAGTACTAAATTTACTGTCAAATTACGGCTGCTGGTAACCACCTGTCAATAGTGGAGGTGGCTTTGGCCATCATTGTGTTGGTGTTTACCACCAACACAATGATCTCCACTGCCTAGATAGAGATATCCAATTCTTCTTAAAGGGTCATAGAAATTTCCCTGCACTTAATATAAATATATTCCATATGCATTTATATTGACTTAGCAAGGCCCAGTTGGTATGTGCACATAAGGGTTTATACACAATCACCTATTAATATATAATGATTAGACACAGACAACTTCTTGGGAGGATAACTGGCCACAGCGTTTATTGGTAAACACAAACTGATGTAATAACCATAACAATAATTAACATAACCACGTGAGGGGAGGAGCCTGGCCAGAGACAGTACGCCCTATGCCCTGAACCCTCGTCTACCGTGTTGGAACATCCGTACCACCGTAGGGTAGGCTCTCACCCATTCTACCACTGACCCGGCGACTCCACTCACCAACCGCCGCTGCGACAAACACATAAACATAATTTGACATCATATAATATACATTTAATAATAACCAACAAGTGCTTTAAGACAATATACAAGATAATACCTCCAATTTTCCATTACTCATCCTTTTTTATTTTTTGTATTATTATTTTTATTTATTTTAATTATTTATTTTTTATTATTTATTTAGCAACATATACATACTTAGACAACAACACTTTAGGGATGGGTGGGTGTGTATCTTTACAAATGGCTAGCTGCGGGCATAATGGTGGAAATGGTGGCAAACTCCTACAACTGACTCCCCTCCCCCAGCTAGCCACCTCCTACCCATACCAGGGCCTGCCCAGTCAAGTGGCCCCTCCTCCCAACCCCCCTGAGGTGGTCACTACTTTTTTTTAAATTATTTTTCTACAAATTATTTAAAAGTGTGGGTTTTGTCAGTAAACTAGTGTGTCCTACATCATGTCTTAGACTATAACAGAATAACACCAAGATTTCAACATTTTCACACAGTATTCAGGGGGGGACACATCACATCCACAACACAAATATCTATCAATGACATCTGGAAAAAAAGGAAAGTATTCTGATATTGAAGTCAAAGTCATTTAATTGCCACCTAACACACAAGTTCATGTTACAGGGAATTTCGAAAAATGTACTGGCATTATTCCCTAGGGTGTTGGATGAAGTAGTCAATATCTTTTAATGAGTAAACAACAAAAAAGGTGGAACTTTTAAAATGCCCACAGTTTAAGTGTCTCATCAATACATAACCTTTTCATTTTCAAACTGTCTTCTATGAAAAAAGTTTTGTTGGGTTACTGAATGGTCCACAAAAATCCACAGCCTGGTATCTACTACAACAGGTTGTAGGTACAGGTAAAAAAAAAAAAAAAAAAGGTATCTACATAAACCAAACAATATTTATAAAGATCATTACAAAAAGCAGTAATTTTATACCCCCCCCCCCCACATCAAAGATGTCAGAGCAAGTTTCCTGAAATCCAAACTCCCATTTAATATGTTCACCGCATTACCAGATTTTCTTGAAGATACATACATCAATATATACAGAAATCACAAACACTCGTCTCATATGGTTAACCAAAATCTGACATTTCCTAAATTTAAATTATGTACAGAGTTTGTACGATACTTTTGCTTTCCTCATTCAATTTAAAACCACTCTCCATTCGAGAAGTCAAGAGTTCAAAATGACAAAGCAGATGGTCCATCAAGAAGGTTTTCTAAGAGATGACAAATATTATTATTTCTTCTTTGTAGAGCACTAACCTATGCCATAGCGCTAGGATAATATTACGTCAATATACAATAAAACAAACCTATACACTATGATTTCAGAGCTAAGTCCTTGAGCTTATATGAGACTTATTTAATGCTTTTACACCATGTGAGTCTGAGTGAAAGACAATACAACGAGTTCTGGGAGAGAAAGAGTAATGGTAAATGAGGTAGCGGTAGTGGCAATGAAAGGATGTTGGGTGAGGATGGGAAAATATTGATGGATGAGGAGAAAGCAAGGAAGAGGGATGAAGTTAAGGAAAAAGGGATGAGGTGAAAGTGAAGAACATGGTTGAAGTGCGCAAAAGGGACATGAAAGTGAATGAGGGACAAGGTGAAAGCAAAGAAAGAAGAGGTGAAAGAGGAAAGATAACCAACTTTACAATATAATTAATTGTGAAAAATGGAATTTCCTTAATGTTACCTGTAAATGATAATTAAATACTTTTTTGTTCCATTTATCCGTGTTTCAGCTTGTTTAATTGTAATGAAATAATTAGGATTTGGAAGTGTCAAGTGCAGCTATTCACTCTAATCTCAAGGTGGTAAATGCTTTCTCCACAAAGTTCAATAACTCCACTGGTGCACTTTATTAACCCTTAGAATTAAAATCTGATTTCTTAAGAGGGAAGTGCTGCCATGGATTGTGTAGAAGCAGAACTTGACTTCCGGGTCCCTTTAAACTAGGGACACATTCTTTATCATTTCATACGGTTTCCCACAATGCACATCTGTCTTCACATTTTCCTAGTTTTCTGGCAGACCTCAAGGTGAAGCCACAGAAAATCTGGATTCAACAATCTGAGCTAGCTCTTCATTCAAAATACCAACTAAATTATACCCAAACAGAGAGTGAAGATATAATTACCGTAAGGTACCCCCATTCATTTGTGGTCCTGAGAGTTATGCACCATCGTATAATGTTTATGGTTTGGTTTATATACAATATTGCGATGACTATAAGACTGGAGATTCTCTGCGCTATAACAGTATGCAATCAAAATAATAACATAGGAAATAATTACCCTGCTTGCATTCCTGGTGCTAAAACTGCTCACTTTACCAAACTGTAATCTCGTGCAAATCACTGCTTTGTTGTTTATGGTGTACTCAAAATAAGGCTCTCATAGATTTATATAAACGGCAACATACAAGCTTCATCCAGATTAATGGACCACTATAATGTCCTAGCTAGAGCAGCTTGGTATTTTAATTATCCTCTGATCAGTATTAAAATTCATATTTAATAATTTATAATAATATACAATATTAAATTCACATTCAGAGATTAGAATATCAGCTTCTGGTTGAGTGCTTGTCTCCACCCTCGTAAGATACCCTTCCCTTAGTTAAGGGGGTTGGTTGAGAGACTTGTTTAAATGGCTTTAAGAACAATTAGATTTTATAAGAAATTAAACAATTACAATTCAAAGGTTGCCTCAATGCCAAGGATTTTTTTTTAAACACAACAAGAATCCAGGCAATTGATATCACTGTGTTGGTGCATGTCTGTTAGACAAAGCCACCGTCCCCCACTGACATGAGTGTGGGTGGAATTCAGTAGCAGTCAAGTCCAATATTTGCAAATAAGTTTAATACTTTATCATTTTTAAATAATTACATATGGGTTTTATTAATGATCAATGCCTAATTAAAACATCTAGCTTGTGTTAGGGAATTATTGTTGTCCTTTAATGGAGACGACGCACACATACAGTCAGGTCCATAAATATTGGGACATCAACACAATTCTAAACTTTTTGGCTCTATACACCACCACAATGGATTTGAAATGACTTTCAGCTTTAATTTGAGGGTATTTACATCCAAATCAGGTGAACGGTGTAGGAATTACAACAGTTTGTATATGTGCCTCCCACTTTTTAAGGGACCAAAAAGTAATGGGACAGATTAACAGTCATAAAACAAACTTTCACTTTTTAATACTTGGTTGCAAATCCTTTGCAGTCAATTACAGCCTGAAGTCTGGAACGCATAGACATCACCAGACGCTGGGTTTCATCCCTGGTGATGCTCTGCCAGACCTCTATTGCAACTGTCTTCAGTTCCTGCTTGTTCTTGGGGCATTTTCTCTTCAGTTTTGTCTTCAGCAAGTGAAATGCATGCTCAATCGGATTCAGATCAGGAGATTGACTTGGCCATTGCATAACATTCCATTTCTTTCCCTTAAAAAACTCTTTGGTTGCTTTTGCAGTATGCTTCGGGTCATTGTCCATCTGCACTGTGAAGCACCGTCCAATGAGTTCTGAAGCATTTGGCTGAATATGAGCAGATAATATTGCCCGAAACACTTCAGAAATCCTCCTGCTGCTTTTGTCAGCAGTCACATTATCAATAAATACAAGAGAAAAAGTTCCATTGGCAGCCATACATGCCCACGCCATGACACTACCACCACCATGCTTCACTGATGAGGTGGTATGCTTTGGATCATGAGCAGTTCCTTTCCGTCTCCATACTCTTCTCTTCCCATCACTCTGGTACAAGTTGATCTTAGTCTCATCTGTCCATAGGATGTTGTTCCAGAACTGTGAAGGCTTTTTAGGTGTTGTTAGGAAAACTCTAATCTGGCCTTCCTGTTTTTGAGGCTCACCAATTGTTTACATCTTGTGGTGAACCCTCTGTATTTACTCTGGTGAAGTCTTCTCTTGATTGTTGACTTTGACACACATACACCTACCTCCTGGAGAGTGTTCTTGATCTGGCCAACTGTTGTGAAGGGTGTTTTCTTCACCAGGGAAATAATTCTTCGGTCATCCACCACAGTTTTCCGTGGTCTTTTGGTGTTGCTAAGCTCACCGGTGCGTTCTTTCTTTTTAAGTATGTTCCAAACAGTTGATTTGGCCACACCTAATGTTTTTGCTATGTCTCTGATGGGTTTGTTTAGTTTTTTCAGCCTAATGATGGCTTGCTTCACTGATAGTGACAGATCTTTGGATCTCATATTGAGAGTTAACAGCAACAAATGCAAATAGCACACTTGAAATGAACACTGGAGCTTGTATCTGCTCTTTGTAAATGGGATAATGAGGGAATAACACACACCTGGCCATGGAACAGCTGAGCAGCCAATTGTCCCATTACTTTTGGTCCCTTAAAAAGTGGGAGGCACATATACAAACTGTTGTAATTCCTACACCGTTCACCTGATTTGGATGTAAATACCCTCCAATTAAAGCTGAAAGTCTGCAGTTAAAGCACATCTTGTTCGTTTCATTTCAAATCCATTGTGGTGGTGTATAGAGCCAAAAAGTTTAGAATTGTGTCGATGTCCCAATATTTATGGACCTGACTGTATATATATATATATATATACACCAATACACATATGGATTTACAGTCAAACACCAAATTACCCATAACAATTCCACCTCTGCCATTTGTCCTCTCATGTCATCATCTCTCTTAAGGGACAACTGTGTAGGCAACAAAAGAATAGCTAGATTGGTAGTGGGAAGGGTTAATAATGAAAATCAGTTATGTGTTTCTGTGCTCGGTTATGAGATACCAACTTCCAAAATAACAATGAGAGCGAGTCAGTGACATTCCCAGGTAGGAGAGATCAGGAGTGATCATGTGATTACCAGAACACTGGGCAAACCGTTCTGCCTGAGATTTAGCTCATGCCTAGACGTCTTCTGAATTCCCAATCGCAGCCCATACATACCAATTTGGAGCGGCACTGGGACATCATCATCAATGTGCATGTTAAACATGTTTTAAAAAAACTAATAATAATGCCTTAAATTTAAGTTGTTTTATAATTACTTTCTCCACCCTGTTCACTCCTTGTAGAAAAATTAAAGGCATATCTAAGTCTGCTGGATTATTAATGCAACGGATAGAGTAGAATTAGTAGAGTATGCAAACATTTTTTTTGCATGAAAAACATCCCAAATCCCAAAATAAACATTTAAACACTTACATTGAAGTCAGCAAAATGCCTTGTAATTTCTGACCGTTGCAAATTAGGGTTAATACCCTCCAAACCCAGGCTAAATTAAAATCAAATTTAAAATGATTTGTTTTGGCCAGTCATGTTAGCTGAAACATTTGATTTAAACTCTTGGGTTCCGGTTTGTGCTGTAAAGCAGCCTGGGATATGTAGTGTATCACTGATATGTGCTATGTATTGCTGCTGATATACAGACGGGAAGCTACAAGGAGAATTTTAATTTGTGATGGGTCCATGCTGAAGCCCTGTAGAAGTCTATGTAATACTATGGACCCAGTAATATCAGACCATCACATTCATATATTGTGACACTATTGAGACATTCATAAGTTCAATTACAGTTGATGGAGACGCACAATACATCAACACTCAGCAGAATATGGGACGTTGATAAAATTATATTTAAAAATAATACATTTACATATTATTGCTTGGCACATTATCAAGTCACATTCTTCATAAGACAATGCCAACTGGAATAATGTGTTTATTCTGTATACATTTTTTATTATTATTTCTGGGTCCTTTAAATTTACCTACTTAATATGTGTCTGCACATTCAAAGTCTGCATACATAATACTCTATGCTCGATCATTTTGTTTTGAAGGAATTGGTTTTACCCCAAATAAGGTCAATATAACCCATATGTGAAAATACAGAAACACATAAAAAAAAAGTTTAATTTTTCCATTCATATTAATGAAACTTCACTACATCAGAAACTCACTGCCATATTTAGATACCACTACACTGGCTTTGCATTCATTATAAAGTTTAATAAGTTTTTTTTTTGTGTGTACCTCATCTGGCACAGCGGGATAACAAGGCACCAGCCTGAGCTCTCTCATAAAGCAGTGGAAAAGGGCACGAGTCCAACAGGCTGTTATTGATGGAAATAAAAATAAGAAGGCTAGAGCTACAAGCTGAAAGAATTATATGCAACATTAAGCACATGAGTAAGTATAGGAGCAAGGAATTAATGCATGTGATCACTGGGATTAGAACAGATTGTACATAACCAAGAACTAAACATCATTTGTATTTAGGTCAGACAAGCCACTACTAAATAGAAATACGTTGCATTTCCAATCTTGAAAAATATGGTAATTTAATTTTTTTATAAGTTGGATTGGAGGTAACTTGGTTTTTCATTTATAATAAGGAAATAAAATGCCATTCTGAGTATATTTACAAGTCCCAGACAGGTACAGAGACCTATTTTCACCACAGAAGAACATACCGTCACTAAGGATTCTGGGCAGAAACAATCAAGAAAAGGCTCAAAATGAATTACCCATGGCCATTCATATAGAAAAGTATTTATAATGTCTTCCTTCTGTCTATAGACCAACAGAGGGCACTCAGTCAGCACTTACTAGTATAACTAGTATCATCTGTAGCTTCCTTTGGGTCTAGAAATGCATGTACTTATACTCCATTTTCCACGTTCCGCCATTTTGAAGGGACACACAAGTGCTCCAAATAAGTGCTTCAAAATATAGGTAGATATTTTTTTTTTTATAAAATTGATATTATTAAAGCATTAAATAATATTTAAGCATTAAATAGCATTTTCTTGTAGGGAACTTACAGTGAAGTTGTTTTGTCTCTCAATCAACGTTTCAAGTGAGTGATCAGCAATTATTGGCAAAAAATATATGAATAAGTGGATCAAAAAGTATAACTTACAAAAAGTTGAATAGATCAGTTAGTATGATATATGGAACCTGTATTGTGTCATGTTAACTCTGCTTCTTATCTTTCTGTTAGAATAGTTAAAGAGGGTTGGATACAAGGCTAAGAATTCAGGCCAAGAACTCAATTAGCAGCCATCATCAATCACTTTGAGCATGTGCGCTATTGAGCATACCTAAGAGGCAAAAAAATTACAATGTAAATGTACTCCAAAAATGTGCAACAGATCTAAAAACATTTAATAAAACAAAGTATTACGATCAACAGATTTACATCATATCATATCTGAAACTTTTAAATAAGCATGAGACACAACTGCAAAACGTTAAAAATATGGAACACTTATATATGTCAATTCAGACATAAGACTACAGATGTCCCCAAATACTTCATTCACAGACTATAATATGTCTTTCCTTATGTAAATCAAAATATAATGAATGTGTAGATATAACCAACTGTTAGTTTTGCAGGAAAGGAAAGGGAAGGGTTACATCCTATGCTATTCAATACATTCTTTTCAGTAAGGTATTCAACTCTCAGAAAATAAAGCTACACAGAATAGCAAAAAACATTTCCCTTTCTATATAAAGCTTTTATCCAATAACTCCTCCTAGTTATCCAGGCACTACATCACTGCTGTGCAGTATAGGGCAATATACAGGACAGATATAAAAGGAAGAATGTAGAGTGAGGTTTGGTTTGTTGCTAAAATGGTGCTACAGCCGAGCGACAAGATCAGGGTCTGGTCATTAACAGTAAAGGAAAAATATGATCTGATAGGCATTACTGAAACTTGGTGGGGTGATTCTAATAACTGGACAGTTAATTTGGATGGTTATAACCCATTTAGGAGCTCTAGTGGCAATGGCAGAAGAGGAGGAGGAGTTTGTCTTTATGTTAAACCTGATTAAAGTCTGTTGTAAGAGAAGATATATATTAAATAAAAATAACATCTGTGTTCACATTTGAATGTCTAAAGCAAGTTAAAAAACCTGCTTCCAGCTCAGATTTCCGAGAAAAACAGTTATTACACTGCATTCTGGGAAGTTGAGCTGGGACACACAAATGTGCCCACAAATGCCTCGCTCTTCATTCCGTAGCCATTATCAAACATGGCTTCCTTTAAGCTTATGCATGCTGTATTACACAGCTTTAATGCAAAGCAAAGGTTGGCATAAACACAGGCTGAGTATCCAATCCATGTACAGCTGTTTCAAGCTTACGGACTATCATCAGCATGGAGCGGGATCCCAGCTTGTGTTGTGGAAATTATAAGTAGGTAGTTCACCACAACAATCATTTATAATATGGTGGGCAAAAGAGCGATAGAAGCCCTCCACCTATATATAGAAAACAAATAATACATTAATAACTCCATTTGCATGTCTAAAAGGCGGGGGCATGCAAATGAGAACATAATGTACCTCACTCTTTTTATCAAAAAATATCAACTTTATATATACATTGCTCCCTTACAGCATATGCCTGCCGTATTAAACAGCTTGTAAGCAAAGCACCAGGTTAGATTTTACCCAAACCAAGAATCACTCATATACAGCCCTGTTTCAAGCTTTTGGCTATCATCAGTATGAGGTAGATTCTGGTTTTAGCAATAGATTTTGTAGAATTGGGTATTCCACAACAATCATTTAGTGTATGGTGAGCACAAGAGTGAGAAAAGCTCTCCACCGTACAGAGTACAGAAAACAAAAAATACATTAATAAGACGATTTGCATGTCTAAAATGCCCTGATGGGCCCTGCAGGAATCCATGATACATATGGTTGCATTTCATGAAGCAAGGACAGTGAGGGAGAATAAGTGTGGGGTAAATTTCAGTTGCATCCAATTATCTTTACAAAGGCTTGCTGTTCCCTTATTCCCACCCTCTCTCCACAAATAGCCAACACACACTCCCTCGTGATTCAGCTCTGAGGAAACAATGTAACTAACACAAAATGGAAGCTTCAAAAATTTAAATTCCCCCCCCAAAAGCGTTTAAGTTTATAACGTATTCAGCTGCTAATACGGTTAGTTTGGTAGATCCTTGACCATAACAAGTGTCTAAAAAAATAGTTAAAAGAATGATTTATCTAATGGTTTGCCAAGGAATTTCTAAATGTAATAGTTGCAAAAGTCATAAAATAACTACAATAGATGATAACAGATACTACTAATATATGTGTAGCATAATGTAAAACTAATTACCATAAATCAGCCTGGAAACATAGATTTAACAGCAGATAAGAACGACCCATCCAGCCTACCCATTCTGTCTACCTAGAAGCTTATTTAAGCCTCACAACATCCTTACACTTATCCCAGGCATGCTTCAATACCTTAAAGGAATTTTACTAGGTTTAAAATATAACTAGTGACTTGCCCGTCAAAAATGACGGGGCAATAAAATTTGAAGCCATGGGAATGCTGTTTGAGACATAATTGAAACAGTTTTGTACTGTGAGGACAGTCAGCGCTCATCGCATGCCTCGACTGTCGTGGACTTTTGGTCCTCTGAGAGAGATATATATTTCTATGTATATGTAGTTAATTAATAATTTATTCAATAAATTAATATAGTTTAATTCTTTGTAATTCATATATGCAGTGAGCAATAGGCTGAAGAGCTAACAATCTGTTTGTATTTGGCGTCTGCATAGAATATACATTTTGAGTGTTAGTGCCCTGCTTATAAAGTGTAATTTATGTGTGCATTCTAAATCGTCTGCGTGCGCGAGGTAAAGCGACATTGTATAGTCGGAATGTTATTAATGTGTTACGCGTCTCGTGAGCATTTTCCGGCTTTTGTAATAGTGTATCTTGTAGTGTGATGTGTAAAGTGCTATGCGTTTTGCAGTGTTTTGCGCGGTCCGGGGTCGTGTAGCCTTGTTTTAATTTTTTTCAACTACCATTTTATTTCCTCGCTTAGGTGATTTTCGAGTGGCGAAAATCGTCTAAATAGAGTTAAATTCACATTCCACCTTACTCACAGACGTCCTGGCTGTTGCCCCGTGCTGTCTGTGATGTTTTGGTATTTTTTGGGGGTGTATTTAGTGTGTTTTTCGTGTTGTTTGTTCGGCCGCTAATATGGTAAATTTTTGCGTCTCGTATCTTTTTTTGTTCTAAGCCCCGCATCTCGTATCTTTTTTTGTTCTAAGTCCCGCGTCTCGTATTTTAATGACTCTCCTCGCTTTGATAGGCTCGCATGGGCTAAGTGCTACGGCTTAACGGCTCGCAGCGGTGAGCGCCTTTGACGCTCATCGCCTAAGTCGTACGCACCTCGCAAAGCGTGACAACTATTATATGTGATTGTGTATCAATTTAGTTTTATGTTCATTATTTTATTAATAAGTGCTTGTAAGCTCTGTTTTTCCTTAAATCAAACCAATAGTCCCTGTATGTGTCTGCTCACTGAGGCGTATACAGACACAGACTCTGTAGGTCTTGATCTGCAGTGAACTGTCCTAACCTATCAGGGACCACGTCTCAGCAGCACATTGCAGAATGATGCTGAGAGATGGTCACTGATTGGTTAGTACTACCGAATCTGTTTCTGCATACGCTGCACAAGTCAGACCAATAAACTATTTTTTTTTTTAGGCTATTATACAGAGTTTATAAGCACTTCCTAATAAAATAAAGTACATAAAAGTAAATACGTACTTTCCTAGCAAAATGATAGAGGTATCAGGGAGGTTTATCTTTTAAATTTGCATAAAGCAATTTAGTTGACAAAAAGTAATTGAGCCACAGCCACACAGGGCAGTCTGGGAAGCAATACGTTGAATGAGCGACGTAAGAATAATTCAGAAAGTGCAATAAATCTCTCCTCATTATTATTTGGTTACAGATGCTTAACATCTGGCCAGCATCCTCCTACCAAGAAAGCAGTTTCTGTGTCCTCATCAAGCACATATCAACCCTATGATATCATGTGGTTTTAGACCGTTATTGTACAGGGGATTCTGCAGCAATAAAAACAAGAGCACAAAGTTAGACTTAAAGTGACACAGCAAAGGCCCTAGTTATTGCATAAATGGAACGTAAACATAAAAAAGGAAAATAACTGCAGTTGGTTATTAAAAAAAGGACAGGAATTACTAGATAATTAAGCTGGAAATATTTGTATTTTAAGCATGCATTTGCCTCTCATAGTATTCCTAGGTTCCCTGGTGGTCCAATTATTAGGATTCGGTGCTTTCACCACTGTGACCTGGGTTTGATTCCAGTCAGGGAACCAAGAGGTCACACCACCCTGAAGCCAAGCAGGTTGGGACTGGTCAGTACTTGGATGGGAGACCACCTCAAAATACCAGGAGTTGTATGTTGTGGCCCACTGGAGAAGGAGCTGGCGCCCACTCCAGTATCTCTGCCATCAACACCAAGTGGATCAGCATGGTGTGTTGTGGTCCATGAGGTCACAGAGAGTCGGACACAAATGAACAATGCAAACACACACAACAGTTTAGTAGAGACAAAATAATATGGTGGCTTGCAATGTAGTGCTAGCTGCACATCCCGCGCGGCGCAGAGCTCATAACTCATTCAGGCAGAGGCAACACATTGACTTCTACTGATTATAAATCCATGAATTCAGCATCAATTTTAAAAGTGAAAACACTTTTTTCAACATGATTATTACAGAATATGTAAGCGCTTCATAAATCCAAATACATAATAGTGATGTCTAATCTGTACTGGTAGTGATATAGTACAAGGTAGAATCTATCCTGTTATGGTGTTGGGACAGGTCCACCTCTGCAGTGCGGACTCCAACCGCTAGATGGCGCTGACGATATTTTGCAGCGCTGCTGATATGTGAGAGAAGTTCTAAGCTTAAAATGTTAGATAAACTGTTAAGGTAAGGGTTAGGCAAAGCCTTGACTCTATGATATGGCACTGGAATATTGGCAGCGCCATCTAGCGGATGCTCACCGCCACTGCTGCGGCCTTGTGCTGCGCTACCATACGAGGATAGGTCCTAGAATCATATTTTTGAGCCCTAAACTTTTTAAATGCACAAATATAAAAAAATAAAGGAAACTTTGGGAGCCATCCAGAGGTTACTTCCAGGTATTCAAAGCATTATCTGCAGTTTTGTTCAATTTCCAGAAATACAAACATCTAAACTCAGCCTATAATAACAACACATAACAATTTTAATTATGTCACTGGAAATAATCCTGTGTTGTCCATGTGTCCCCGCGCGGCGCAGTTCTGGTTCACATTATGTAATGGCGCTCACCGGAAACACTGGGGAATGTCTAGCCTCCGCTGCCGATAACCAAGAAAGCAGAACTTCAATTACCAATTAGCTTAATTGTTTGCAGAAGTGCTACAAGGCAGGGGCAATTAATGGATTTAAATGCATTTTTCTTGAAAGAAATCAGAGTTAATTGTAAAACCCTTTCATGTTTTGTTTTTATCCATTTTCATATAAACATTTCAAGAAAAATATTCTATATTATATTGATATCCGGCGTATAACAGAGCATGTGATAGTTGGTCTAAGCCTCTGAAGTTATCCTTTACCATTAATATGTGTTACATGGCTATTTACAGAGGCAGTCTTTTAACATAACCGAATAGAGATGTGAGCTACATTCAAAAAACGACTGCTCCCATTAAAGCAACATGGAATACAATACATTGATCTATCCCATTGTGTATGTTCATGAAAATCGCCAGCACTGACAGCTGCAGTGCAAGCAAGTAGCCGCTAGATGGTGCCGTCAGGTTTCAGGGAAGGACTTTCATTATTCCCCCCTCTGATGTGGCGCAATTCAACGACACTGAAATCGACCGAGAGGCCATCGATATGTTCGGCGCGGGCACTCGTCCTTCGAGGGCCACAGGCGTGCCTCATAGCTCAAGGCCTCTTCTGTCGCCGCGCCTTGTATGCAATGTGCAGCAGTATTCTGAAAATCGGCAGCACCATCTAGTGGTTGGCGGTGGCACTGCTGCTGCCAATCTTTTTCGTAAGGGAAGAGTGAAAGGACCCAATACGTAAGCATGTTTTCTCTTTTTTGTTTGATATTATTTTTGCCCTTAACAAAGTGAACGAAAACGTAAGAGTCCCTTAATTAAAGGGCCATTAAAGGCATTTTTTGTTATTAACATTATCGAATGCCCACATTCAGATGCAACACATAACATACAGAAGTGAGACCTGTACCATAAAGAAGTCTGAGCGCAGTAAAATTGACACTTTTGAATTATGGTGTTGGAGAAAACTGCTTAGAGTCCCTTGAACGGCAAGAAGATCCAATAAATACTACAGGAAATCAAAACAATCTGGTCACTGGAAGGTTTGATCATGTGGCTAAAGCTCAAATATCTGGGCCATATCATGTGAAGACAGGATTCCCTAGAGAAGACTCTGATGCTGAGAAAGATTGAAGACACACGAAGAATAGGACAGCAGAAGCTGAAATAGATAGATGGGGTCATTTAAGCAATAAACATGAGCTTGATAGAGCTCAAAGGGGCAGTGGCTGACAGATGTGCTTGGCGTGATAGATCTATATTTATTTTTGAAGAAATACACTTCATAATGGGCAAATTATTTTAGAAAGTGAAAAAATAATGCAGCCATTATATATGCAATAATGCTGTAATAGTCACTTCCTGGGAGGAGACTATGGATGCAGAACAAGCTTTTATCTGCACAATGGGAATGTGCCAGATAAAACTGACATTTTTTTCAGCTGGATGAATGGAAAGGGCATTACCTTACAATGCCACACTCTTCAGAAAGAGCTGCTGATAGAAGCAGATCAGTAGAGGACATGGAACCCTGCAATAAGGAATAATAACATGTATTCGACCACTGTAGATAAAGAAAAACAGCACTTAGAGTACTTTGAGATGATATTCTTAGTGTCCCAAGTCATGAATAGGGGGCCCTAGTGGTCCAGTGGTTGGGATTAGCTGCTTTCACCGCTGCGACCCAAGTTTGATTCCAGTCAGGGAACCAAGAGGTCACGCCACCCTGAAGCCTTGCAGGGATGGGACTAGCCAGTACTTGGATGGGAAACCACCTAGGAATACCAGTAGCTGTATGCTGTGGCCCACTGGAGAAGGAAACGGCAACCTACTCCAGTATCTCTGCCATGAATACCAAGTGGATCAGCAGGACCATGGACATAAAAATGTGACTGGTGTGTTACAGTCAATGAGGTCACAGAGAGTCAGAAACGACTGAACGACGGAGGGGAAAGTCATAAATATAACAGCATTTTTAGAGAAAACTCTTCGTTTTTAAAGACTCAGATTAATAATAGAGGCATCCTGGATTTTGAGAGCGTGTTTATTTATTGATCATCCGAGGTAGGAGTGGGGAGGAGGAAATAGAGGTCAGGAAAATAACTGGATTTGATTGAAGTTGACACCACACCCCTCCTAACAGGCCCAACTTTTTTAAAATGTAAATGTTGCAATCCCATACAGACCATCTACCAACATCTCATGGATGCCTCCAGGACCCATCAGGACCATCAACATTTTTTTTTTCTAATTTAAGACTCACTTTATGACTTTATCTGGGTTTATAGTTTTTATGTTCTTTTACATATTTGAAATGTACTGCTACCCATTAACAAGTTTAATTATTCAGAAAAAAAAGTGGTTATATAAAATCTGCCCAATCCAAGGATGGTCATTTAAAGGAACTCAGTCACCCCAACAGGAAGTGGATTTAATTTTAAAGGGCATTCAAATCTGGCTGAACATTGTACTAGCAGTTTTTCCTCAACCGTAAATAATTTATGAAATATTTCAATTTGATTTTGCGCCTTTCGTACACTATTATGCGGCTCGGTATGCTAATGTGCGGGATAGGGGAGGGAGAGGTGGTCTAACTGCCAGATAGCACTGGGGGTCTTTATTTTGGTCACTACAGAGACAAACAAGCATACAGGAATCTTTATTAGCACATCAAAGCAGCTAATTAATATGCATAAGTTGCAGCAACAACAACAACATGTAATTTCCCAGGATTGATTCACTATAGAAAAAAATGGATAGCACAACTTATAGCCAGTTTTTCATGCTCTTTAAGAATAACCTAAAAATTATTTTGAGGGTCCATTGCAGTGTTCACTGTACTTTTTAACGTTTCTTTGATTGCATTGTGCTGTATCCCAGGCTAACCTTACAGAACAGATGCTCCTCTGTAACATTCTCATTCTAGATTTATATAACCAAGGTCAATCAAGCTCTATATTCTTATTGGTGTAACACAAGCCTTTTCTTAGGATATGACCTCAGAATAAAGAAATTCTACTCTACAGCAACGCTTCCCCAAAGATGTCCACTGAGCTAGGTTTAAAGGGCAGCTTCCACCAGACTTGCCTTAATTATGTCATGGTTGAAAAAAATGGTTCCCTGTAATAATGGCTTCCTTTTCCATAAGGCTTCTGATGTGTTAATCTGTTAATGGTCTGAATCTACTGATACCTCAGAGGCCATATGCAAAAGGAAGCCATTAATCCATCAACAAACTAGTTAGGAACTGATAACAAAACCAGGCTGGTAGGAAGAATTGATGCCTTTGAATTGTGATGTTGGAGAAAACTACTCAGAGTCCCTTGGACTGCAAGAAGATCCAATCAATCCATACTACAAGAAAGGTTTGATGATGAGAACTATGGTATTCCTAGTAGTAACATACTGATGTGAGAGCTGGACCATAAAGAAGGCTGAGCGCTGTAGAACTGAAGCCTTTGAATCGTAGTGTGTGAGAAAACTTCCTAGAGTCCTTTGAACTGCAAGAAGATCCAATAAATCTGTACTACAGGAAACCAAGACAAACTGTTCACTGGAAGGTATGATCATAAGACTGAAGCTCAAATATTTTTGCCATATCGTGAGAAGACAGGATTTCCTAGATATGCTGGGAAAGATTGAGGGCACAAGAAGAAGGGGAAGATAGAGGCAGAGAGGAGGTTTTTTTTAGCAGAGTAACAGCCTCACATTATCAAATATCCTATTTCTGATTGAACTAAGAGAATCTTTCCATGTCCCTGTAAGAAGGGACCGGCTAGATATGGTTATTAATATGTAACTGCAGTTAAAAACTATTCCTAGGTTATTCTGTGAACCCTTTTTTGAAGTTGGAGAGGTTCTTTTTCACTTTATGATAAGATAGGAAGGCATCTTCCCTCACCTTAGCGAATTATTTTTTTGCGCGTTCAGTTGTTTCGGACTCTCCATGACCTCATGGGCCGTGGGTTGCCAGTTCCTTTTCCAGTGGGTCACAGCATACAATTCCTGATATTCCTAGGTGGTCTCCTATCCAAGTATTGACCAGGCCCCCAGTCCTGCTTGGCTTCAGGGTGGTGTGACCTCGGTTCCCTGACTGGAATCAAACCCAGATCACAGTGGTGAAAGCACTAAATCCAAACCACTGGACCACCAGGGAACCCATTTAGCAGAGTTTATAGCACATGTAAAAAAGGTTAATCTCTCTATGGCATGGATTTCCACAGGTTATATATATATATATATATATATATATATATATATATATATATATATACACACACACACACACATTGTCTAACGACAAGACACATGTCTGCAATTAAACACTCACATTGAGTATATAAAACTGGATGTTAGTGCTTTGTGGTCAGGCATGTGGTATATATCACTTTACAAGGGCCTGATGGGAGATCTTGGATGGGGGTGAAGGAAACATTTAACTTTACATATATACTACTAATATATGGTATATTAGACCAAAATATGGATCACTCCCTTAAGAATTAAAGCAAGTTTTACAGAAGCAGGCTTCAAACATTACAATCACAGTATGAAAATGGGTGGTCTAATGATAAAGGACCACCGTAGTTCGAGGACAACTGCACATCTGTGATGTACTACTTTTTGTTATCGTTTAGTCATGTTCGACTCTCTGTGACCCTATGGACCGCAGCAAGCCAGGCACCTCTGAGCGCTCTCAATCTCATGTTCATTGCTTCAATTACCTCATCTATCCATCTCTACCTCTGATGTCCCCTTCTTCTGGTTTCCTTCAATCTTTCCCAGCATCAGAGTCTTCCTAGAAAATCCTGGCTTCTCAGGATATGGCCAATATATTTTATCTTCAGTCTCATGATCAAACCCTCCAGTGAACAGTTTGTCTTGATTTAGGGAATCTAAGTAATTTTCTCTAACACAACAATTGAAAGGGATCAATTCTCCGGCGCTCAGACTTCTTTATGGTCTAGCTCTCGCATACGTATGTTATTACTAGGATTAACAAAGATCTAACTATGCAGACCTTTGTTGATCGTGTAATATCTTTACTTTTTAAATAGCCTGTCCAGACTGGCCATAGCTTTCTTTCCCAGAAGCAAACGTCTTAATTTTATAGCTGCAGAGAAGTGAGCTTAACTCTATGTATCAGTGGATGGAGGGGCGAAAGAGAGCAAGCATTTGTTAAATAATTGAATCTTTCATAATTTGACACTTACCCCTTCCCCTGCACATGATCAGAGGCACGTCTCACAAACACAAACTTCAAAGTATCACAGATGCCTCCAGGTTCCAGCAGAAGTATCAAAATGTATTTCTTTCCCATTAGAAACTAGCTTTATGACTTTTTCGCTACTTAAGTACGCCCCTAGTCAGAAACAAAAATAGGCTTTTTCCTTGTACAGTGTATGCATTTGCAAAATAGATTCAAAAATCAGACTTGCTGCATGAAAAACGAGTGATCTGATATTAAGAAAATGTACATTTAATATAGACACCCATAGCTCCATCAAACAAGGTGGTTTCATGTTGACCAGTCAAGCATGAGCTTCAAACATAGATAGTACTCATCTGTACATAAGCATGCACCAATAACGCAAGTCTGAAGAGAGACAAACCAATGCTTGCTGTTGCAGGATAACAAGATGACTTTTGATCACTCATTTTTCATACCAGAAAACCCTCTCTCATTATCCTAAGCACAACTGAAAGTAAGTGGCAGATTTCAACTGCTAGAACACAGAATAGCCCGCCATGGTAAGGCTTGAATGTTATCACAGTTAAAATCGTCCACTTCCTTTCAGTATTGTTCAGTACAGTGAAAGTGTTGGAGAGGGTGCAGCAGCAGCCATTAAGTAAGTAAACTGTGTTTTTAAATTCTATTCTTCTGCCTAAAGATTTGATTTGCTGCTGTTTGCACATGTTCTTTTAACGTTAATTGATGGTGAATTACTATGGTATTCCTTGTAGTAACATACAAATATGAGAGCTGGACCATAAAGAAGCAGAGCGCCATAGAATTGACGCCTTTGATTTGTGGTGTTGGACAAAACTGCTTAGAGGCCCTTGGGCTGCAAGAAGATCCAATAAATCAGGAAATCAAGACAAACTGCTCACTGGAAGGTTTGATCACGAGGCTGAAGCTCAAATATTTTGGTCATATCATGAGATGGCCAGGATTCCTTAGAGAAGACTCTGATGCTGGGAAAGATTGAAGGCACATGAAGAAGGGGAAGGCAGTGGCAGAGATGGACAGATGAGGTCATTGAAGCAATGAACATGAACTTGCTACAGCTCATGGGGAAGTGGCTGACAGATGTGCCTGGCGTGCTGCGGTCCATGGGGTCATGGAGAGTTGGACTCGACTGAACAACAGCAACTAAAAATAGGCTTACACGGACCCTTTAATCACTTTACTGACATAAGCTTCTACAACACATTACTGAAGCCACTTACTAAAACTCAAGGAGCCGAGTGAAGTCACTTGTCAATTCATCTTAAAATATGTACCTTTGAAGGAACGCTGCTTCATGGTCAAATATTAGCACAGCTGTGACGGCCTTTCATAGTTCACTGAAATGTGTTGAAGTCGGAGTGGGTTTTAATGATTAGTAATTTTCTCAAGTGATGTCACTTCAAAGAGTCTTCAGATAACAAAGCCAGACTACAAGATGAGAGTAAGGAGCTCTCCTTATCAGAGAGTCCAGACTGTGCTACAGCTACTACAAACTGGACTTATACTGTACAAGGATTTTTTTTAATAATAAACTTTTTTTAATAGATTTATTCTATTTTTAGCTTTGTTTAACTTCTTGAAGTAATGGTTTCTTAAAAGCTTATGTTTTAAGGAACAGAAAAATACCATAGTTACCATATTTTTGTAGATCAAGAATTGATAATGGGAAAAAAATGTTTAAGGTTAAAAAAAAGTTTATGGCAAAATTGATAGAACTTAATTTTTCTTTTCATTGGACCTCAAAATATATTACATATTTAGGCATATTAATCGCAAAAAAAAAAAAAAAAAAAATTGATATTACAAACTTTCCAATCGTAATTAAACAACTAAAGCAAATTGGTCCATATTTAAAATGTCATGGCTTGGTAGAGTACAAATTAATACCTTTCTACCTTTTGTGTACCCTCCAATAACAATAAAAAAATAAATAAAAAATAAATTAAAAAAAAATCGGCATTGTACCGAACAAGAAAATAGAAATTCAGATTAATTTAAGGATGATTTTTATTTACTACACAGCTACACACTTAGCACAACACTCCAAGTGTCATCATAACAATGACAATATAGATGGCGGATTACCACTTAACCAAAGTAGCGGATCCATTTTCTTGTACACAAATAATGTCAATACATCAAGAGTGGTTTTGCTATGCACTCTATGTTTTACTAGGATTGTAATATACCTATGTATTTATTTACTTTTATGGACTTTGCTAAATTAAGAAACATTTATAAACTCTGTTTTAACTGCTTAAAATTAAACAAATAGTCCCTGTATGAGTCTGCCCCCTGAAACGTATGCTCAAACAGACTGTAGGACTGGATGTGCAGTGTGGTGTCCTAGCCTATCAGGAATCACAACTCAGCAGCACATACGGAGAGATGGTTTGGAATGAGACACTCCACACCCAGTGCTACCGCTGCAGGGGGCAAACCTATACAGGGACTATTGGTTTGATTTTAGGCAATAAAAACAGAGCATTTAAGCATTTCTTAATAAAGCAAAAGTATGTACAAGTAAAAACACAGGTATATTATATACCTAGTAAAACCCAGAAATCTTCCATTTCCCGGTCCGATCTTGTTATGTGGACGCAGCACAAGGCTGTAGCAGTGGCGGTGAGCATCCGCTAGATGGCGCTGCCGATATTCCGGTGCCATATCAGAGTCAAGGCTTAGGCAAACTGTTAGGGTTAGGGTGAGCATTAGGGTTAGTTCAAGAGATAGGCTAACATTATAAGCTTAGAACTTCCCTCACATATCGTCAGCACTGCAAAATATCGTCCGCGCCATCTAGCGGTTGGAGGCCGCACTGCAGCGCCAGACCTGTCCCGACAACCTAACAGGATAGATCCAATTTCCCTTTTAGTATAACAAATCTGGTTTGACCACACAATTTGCAAGAGACTAAATCCACCAAAGCCGTATCAACTTTATATTACTTTATCACTATCCAATCCACATGCTCGCCTGGGAACAGGAATTAGAAATATCTCTGACTGAGCACCAATGGAATAAAATAATGCAAATCGCAGCCAAATCGTCTCAAAATATATAATTGCGAGAGAATACATATGAGGTTTTAACGCATCAGTACATGACAATGGCTAGAATTAGCCATATATATCCTTCATATGTTATAGAGGATATACGTATGTTGTGGGATTGTCCCCTTGTTGTGTATATTTGGGATGAATTATACCAATTTATCCCAAAAAAAATATTCAGAACCCCTGTTATCAAAAACATGAGGAACCCCTACTTCACAATACTTACTTTCTCAAATACAGAACTATATTAGCAAAAGCCTGGAAACCCCCATACCCCCATTTTTCTATAAGTCAAAAGCAAGATCTGGTACATTCATCTGATGGCGATGGTGTCAGCGGATCCTGAGGATGACCAATAATGTCACAAGAATGTAATGTACCTTATTATTATTATCTTTATTTATATCGCGCCAACATATTCCGTAGCGCTGTACAGGGGTTTAGTACATGGCAAAATACAAACTTAACACCTTATAAAGAATGGAGGGCCCTGTTTTTGAGCTTAGAATTCAATGTACATCATGCTCGTTTCCAAGGCACTGACACAAGATAGAAAACTCACAAACTTACAGTCTAAGGGAACACAATCTAACCTTAAAGGCTTCACTGCTGTAAATGTACCTGCACATTTATATTCCTCCTTCTTCCGTCCCCTTATTCCTTGTTTCCTTGCTGTTCCCACCAAACTTAAAAAATGGATAGATAGGACGTAGGTCATTGTGTAAATAAAATGTGGTTTAATACAATTTTTGTTATAATGTATGCAATGAAAAAGCCTTTGTACTTATGATTTTGTTTTTATTTTCATATCTTTATCAATAATAGTTGTTAACTCTTGTGCTTATGTACCCAAATAAAATATATATATAAAAAAAAAAACATGTAGTCTTGGGCCGTGCCATTAAAGACACCTTTATCTGTTAAAGGGCCACTGTAATACTCACGTAATAGGGTTTCATTTCTTTACTTATAAAGGATTAGTAATAAAAAATGTTCAATGTAGTTTTTATATATCTTACATTTGAATTTTAGCATTGTAGGTTAAGACTGGAAGAGAATCTGCCAAGGAGTCTGCCCTGCATGAAGTCTTTATCTGCATCTTATCCTACAGTTTCCACTACAGGAAAACCTATGTTGGTCTAAAATGAAACCCTGCTTGTCCATTCCCTTTAAATTGTAAGTAGCGAGTTTCCATTCTTGTAGGGTGCTTTAGATTAAAGTACTTTTCACAAGACTTGAAGCTCAAAACAGGGTCCTCCTTTCTTCTGCAGTTGTTTATATTGTATAATGTATACTTCCTCTTCTTACCCACTGTACAGTGCTACGGAATATGTTGGCGCCTTACAAATAAAAGATAATAATAATAGATAATAATAATCCTCCAGTTCAGTTGATTACCTTCACCCTGATAAGGTTATCAAGAGGGGGAGTGGGTTTAAGCCAACAGATTTAAGAAGAAGATCACTTTTTATAGGCTGCTCCATAGCAAAAGCTTTTTCCAAGAGAAAATAATTTAACACAGCAAATCTCCATCCAACGGAGACCTCCTTGTTGGTTCCAATTTGCAGTTGCTGCTAGAGAAAGCCACGCCCCCCATTGACCTTACAATGGGTGGAAACAAGAATATTAATTTTATTAAAGGTAAATTCCTAATTAAAGTACCCAGTTCCAATAAAGGGTACTACAGTGGTCATTTCACTTTACACAGGTGATCATCCGTAGGAGAAGCAGCGCCCCCTGCAGCTTGTACAACTTTCAAGATGTTTTATTTTACTTACAAATAGCTGTTAGTACCTTATAATAAACACTTTAAAATAGTTTCTTACTTTTTTTTTTTTTTTTTAAGTACCACATAAAAATATACTCTTTTGAAAAACTACACTTAAAAATAGACATTGTTTCAGAAAAAAAAATATGTCCCTCAATGTATTATTTTGTATATGCAATTATAATGCAATTCAAGCTGCCGGTTTAATATCCACCAATCCACTTCCTAAGTTGGGAGGAGACTTTAAATGCATAGGAAGATGTGATCCTCCCAATGTAAATGTGGCAGCTGAAACATCCAGTGATTGCATTGGGATTAATGGAAAGGTAAATTAAAGGACACACTCTACTGAGACTGTAGATGCAAGAAATGGCCAAGTGTAAAATGTAAAGTATTACCGTAGTTTATTACTTTTAAGCTCAAAAACCTATTTCCAATTATCAAACTCCGTTAAAGAGACATGGAACACAATTCTTTATTTTTCCCCCATGCATTTGTAACAGCATGCTTTCAATATTATCAATGTTGAATTTTGAGAGAAAAATATTAGGTAAACCCTGTTTAAACTACATTGAAACGGATAGATTAGTTAAGCATTTGAATCAGTTTGTTTCTGCTTTGAGAGCATCATTTGAAAATTAAAAAAAAACACACACGGGTTCATTATCAAATACCCTCTTGCAGATTCAACAAAGAAAAAAAAAAAATCTTTCACTGTCCCTTTAAGGAACCATACAGAAAAAAATGTGACAAAGCTTTTCGTTTGCCTCTTTTAAAAAACACTTGTAAGATATATTTTTGTATTATCTGAAAGTTCCTGTTTTATTCCCTGTGACATTACAGTCACAACCAATAATTCATGCCGGGCCTGACAGTTTTCCTTCATATGCTCCCTAATCCTCCCCCGAGGCATTGTAAGTAATAATACAGTAATCACAAGGAACATTTCCTAAACAGAACTTCATTTCCATTTATTTCCCCTCATTTGTTTTACAAACATTCCACATAACGAGCACAATGAAGATCACAGATATAAGTGCAGAGCTCAGGAAGCCGCGCGGTTAAGCCCCAAACAAAAAAAGACAGCACGAGAAAAACTGATTTTTTCTTTCAGATGGCTCTCTGGTCACTCTCTCTGGCTCCTAACGCCTGGCTCCTAAAGATCAGGTAACCTAAGACGGCGCTCTGGTCACTCTCTCTGGCTCCTAACTCCTGGCTCCTAAATATTAGTTAACCTAAGACGGCTCTGTGGTCACTCTCTCTGGCTCCTAACTCCTGGCTCCTAAATATTAGTTAACCTAAGACGGCTCTGTGGTCACTCTCTCGGGCTACTAACTCCTGGCTCCTAAAGATCAGGTACCCTTAACATCCGAAGATTCTCTGATATTGTTACTGATTATTAATTACTGTGATTAATATCTGCTGGCGCAATACAAAAAAAATATAATAATAATAATAATAATAACTGCTCAATAAATGGAGTCTACTATCTAAATGACAGAAACGGGTCATTATCCACACTGGTGTGATAAAATGTTTTAAGAAGTTCTACCTTAACAAGATGCATTTTATCCCCTTTTATGCACCTCTCTTGTTCTTGCATGCCCATGGAACTGGGGCCTTGCATGCCCATGGACCTGGGGCCTTGCATGCCCATGGACCTGGGGCCTTGCATGCCCATGGACCTGGGGCCTTGCATGCCCATGGACCTGGGGCCTTGCATGCCCATGGACCTGGGGCCTTGCATGCCCATGGACCTGGGGCCTTGCATGCCCATGGACCTGGGGCCTTGCATGCCCATGACCTGGGGCCTTGCATGACCATGGACCTAAGGCCTTGCATGCCCATGGACCTAAGGCCTTGCATGCCCATGGACCTAAGACCTTGCATGCCCATGGACCTGGGGCCTGCCATGCCCCACTGGCTGTGAAGAGGTATTGGAAGTTGCTCATCACTATATGTGGTGCCAAAAGACGGACAATATTTAACTTGCTACCACACCGTGAGAGGTACATTTGACTGCCCATGAAAGGTGGAATTCCCCTCTTTGAAATACGAAATAGTTCTCAGCAGCGAAGGCTTTTCAAAAAAAGTTGGTAACGCAATGTTAAAACTGCGGGCTCACGAAGCAAAACGAGGGCCGCGGTTCCAGCCAGGCAAGGAGTGCCGAAAGCTCTCACTGTGCTGGTGGAGATGAGTGCCATAGGCGCTCATTCCTACGACCCCACACGACTTACGCATTATACCTACGACCTGCGGGACTACAGATCAACAGAAAATACACATACCCGTAGCACTTTTAAAAAAAAAAATTGCCTGCAAATATTACGGCCCGTAACACTTTGAAAGGAAAACAGCACTTACACAAAAAACGAACGGAACGGCTGAACCGCGCACATCGAAAAACACACAAAAAAAAAAAAATACCAAAAAAAAAAAAAAACATACAAAAAACACAGCACAGGGGGACAGCCAGGACGTCTGGGAGTGAGGTTGCACTAGAATTTAAGTTGAAAGGGGGGAAGAGGTACAGAGAGAGGGGGAAAGAGGCACAGAGGGGGGGGGGAACAGAGGAAGGGGTGAAGAGACACAGTGGCGAGACACACAGAGAGAGGCGGGGGAAGAGACACAGGGGAGAGAGTGCAGGGGGGAAGATACACAAGGGAGGGAAATGGAGACACGAGGAAGGCCGGAACAGACACAGGGGGAGGGCGAAAGAGACACAGGCCAGGGGGGAACAGACACAGGGGAGGTTGGGGAGACACAGGGGGGGGGGGGGGGGGGGAAGAGATGCATGGGAGGGAGAAGGGGGAAAGAGACACAGGGGAGGGGTTTAGAGACACGGGAGGGAGAGGGAGGTAAAAACACAGGGGGGCAGGAGATACAAAGGAGGTAGACGAGGTGGAAGGAGACACAAGGGAGGGAGAGGCGGGGGGAAATAAGACACGAGGGAGGAAGTAGACAGAGGGAGAGACTCGCAATGAGCTCCAAAGGGGCTCATTGCAAGGCCTGTGATGAGCGCCAAAGGCGCTCATCACAAGGCCAGTAAAGTAGAGGGGGAGAGGCTTACATTGTGTGGCAAACAGCATTGCCAGGCTTCAGTTTTTATTGCCGTCATTTTTGACGGGCAAGTCGCTAGTATATATATAAAAATACCAGGAGGAGAGGCTTGCAATGAGCCTTATCAAGCCCGACTGAAGAAAGTAGATATTCACAGTACACAAATGTAAATGAGTCTTGGAGCAACATAAAAACATAAATATGCCTCTTTCTACAGCATTAATGTAAGGCCAACTCAGCTACTGGTGTATGCACCAGCCAGGATACTGTTTAGCTCAGATTGTGGGCTTTTAGATACGGTGCCCTCATCACCAAATACTCCCCCACACGCCCTCTTTGTTCTGCTAACGACCTTCTTCTTTCTACCACTCGTCACCTCCTCTCACTCCCGCCTCCAGGACTTTTCTCGCGCTGCCCCTATTCTCTGGAACTCCTTGCCTCGCTTCACCAGACTATCCTCCTGCCTTAAATCCTTCAAAACATCAATAGAAACGCACCTCCTTAAAGAAGCCTATAACCTTCCTCCCTAACATGCTCAGCACTACTCTCTCCCTACTGTACCACATACACACATCAACCTTTAGATTGTAAGTCTGCGAGTTTCAATCCTGCGCGGTGCTTTAGGGAAAGCGCTATGGACACCGGATTCCAAGCTCAAAAGACAGGGCCCTCCACTCTTTGCAATGTGTGAATCTTGAACTTGTTATTGCCTGTAACTTAACTTATGTATAGCGCTACGGAATTTGTTGGCGCTTTACAAATGAACAATAATAATAATTCTGCATCATTATGCAAATACAATATACATTAGCCATTACATAGTAGAGTATATAGATGTGTTTTCTGCATCATTACGCAAATACGATATACATTAGTCATTATATAGTAGCAAGCCATTGTTTTAAAGCCAAAATATGGCTTGGAAAAGATCAACATATGGCTCATCGATCATGCCCAAATATGAAGCAGTGGCTAGCCAGCAATAAGCCACATGGATCCTGACCAATGTTTGTTTCTCATCCAACAGCAATCTTATGAAACAGATTAAAGTTCGAATTAATATCATCTTGCTTCATTTTTTCAGTGTTCTGTCCTTCCTAAAATACATAATCATTTGCGTAAATTTTAACTTATTTCCATAACTTTTAAATACACTTTGATCTTCTCTAAGAACACTGCTTCACAAATAGGATTTAACGTCTCATTAGAAAAATACTAAAAGTACAAGTGTGACTCAAATTATAGATTTTCAGTTATGCAAATGCTCTTTTTAAGATGTTCTGTGAAGTTCTGGCTTTAATGGTTGACGTAGTTTGGTTTCTTAATTATAACAGTTTTCAGGCCTTTGTTCAATAAAGTGATATATGAAGATTTTTTTATAAATATGATTTTCTTTTTAGACTCCGTTTAACAATCATAAAAAAGAAAAAAAAACATCAATATGTCCATTTGTACAAAGTATTGTTACTTTATTTAAATCAGTTCTGTTTCTGCCTACGTCCATGATTAAAACGAAACCGGACAGCCAGAGCAAGGCATCAAGGACAACCATTATGCAAACCATTTAACGAAAATTAATGTCTTGATTGATATTTTAATTGTAGCAAAACATTCTCATTACATTTTTTAACCATAAACAGGACTTGATATAATTTCTGGGCCTTGGCTATTTTGTTTTACGGGGACTGAGTGATAGGAGTTGTAGAGAAAACTAACAAAACAAAGCAAACTCACACAGATTTGAATTCACAGATACAATCTATATTTGTCACTTTTCACATGCTCTGTGGATTCATATCCTTTACGGATTGACCACATTCATACAAAGAGAGCCATATGCTGATTTGTAATATTAGTGACACTTCAGAGATTCCAAATATGGTATAATTTAAAACTACTGTATTGGTCCGAATATAAGCCGCACATGTCAAGTTCAAGGGGAAAAAAATAGAAAAAAAGATAGTACTCAAATATAAGATACAAAATTGGAGAGAAAAAGACTCTCAAAGTGATCAGCCATTGCAAGAAACAGGCTTTCTAATTAGCACTGTAGCTTTTTTTGCAGGTTACAGGCTTTACAGGATGTTAGAATCACTAAAACCGTAAATCGCTATTCAATACCGCAGTCTAAAGCACGAAAATCGGCACCCTTAATTCGCAATCGGCCAAATCGGCAGTAATTTTGCATTCGCGAATAGAAGTCGCACGCGTTACAAGCAAAGTTCGCAAATCGGCAATGATTGTTTGACAGTCTCGAATATAAGCCGCACCCGTAACTCGCAAGCTCAAAAATCGGAAAAAAGGTGTGGCTTATATTCGGACCAATACGGTATATGTAATAACACTTTAAAGGTTATGAAAAAAATGAATCTTGAATCTTGGTTTGTGGGTGGGTGGATCAGAAAAACTGTTTGATAGCTCAAATTGGAAAAGTTTAATGTTAAAGGACCAGAGTACTAAAACTCATATTTGTCTGCTGTGCATAGGCAATTAACTATTATTTATTTTACGCATACTGTTTTTAAACATTTAAAACAACAGCTGTGTGTTTTCCCCTCAAGCAAAGCTGTGTATCTCCTCCTACCTGTGTCTTTTGGGGCGTGGCCAGGTCTTCCTGTGTGCTGGAAAAAAAAAAGTCTGACCAGTGTAGGCTCTGCTTCAGACTGAGCATGCTCAGTAAAAAGGGGGCAGAGCTATGATGACTCATGCACTGGGCAGGGCCTGTGGCACAGGTGCAAGCATGTTACAATAGAGCCGTTACCTATGTGTAGGTAGTGGGGGCGAAGTGAATGATAAATTGGGACAAGGCCAGTGACATTAGCCTAGCTGCTACCAAACTCCATGGTAATCCAGCACAGGCAGAGCTTGCCATGTCCCTGATAGACACAGGTAGGAGGAGACATGCAGCTCTGCTTGAGGGGAAAACTGACAGTTTAAAAGCTAAGAAAAAATGTCAACTTTTTATTTTATTTTATATTGCATATGGTTTCTAATAGTCTATGCCCAGCCAACAATATAAACCCAGCCAACAACATATGAGCGTTACTACACTGGTCCTTTAACGTGCTGAATGGAAAGGTACTTTATTTTATAACATTAAATGATAAAATACCTTTTACATAACTGGGAACCTCTGCTGTGTTATTTCAAGAAGACCAAGGTCTGAGGATCCTACTATCCACACTTATCTTGTATCTTCCATTCACAGCTCAGTTTATCTATAAAACTGCAGGGTATATATAGCCCCAGACACTTTCACAGCACTCGTCTCCATCAATAACATCTCCTACCATACGTCACCAGTGTAATTTCACAGTGGGACGATTTAATGACACGGTTTGTATCTGTGAGAGGGCAACGGAAAGAGGCTCAGACTTTGATTCTTAATCCTTATTTATGTTTTACACAGGAAACCTGCAGAGCTGCCAAAGAGCAGCCAGGAAGTAGATTGCAAATGATAAAGTCTGTAACACACAGCAGATCCTGTTGGTATTAAGGAGTGAGCATAGTCCCATGCTCTATAATAACGGATATTGTCCTTAAAGGGACATGGAAGTTTTCTGGATTTCACTTGGAATATAATATACCTATCTATCAATTAACTTTGATGTACTTTATTTGATTAAGAAGTGCTTAAAATCATTTTTTTGCCTAAAATCATATCTTTTTCACCTATGTAACTCATGAATACACAGACTACAGTGCAGTGTTTGCAATTAGCCTGTCAGTGACCACTCCCAAGTACCATGATGCAGAATGTTGTCACTGAATGAATACTATGCATTGTCCTACAGTAAATACATTGAAATTGGACATTTTTGACCTGTCTTTCTGATCCACAAAAATGTTTAAGAATTGAGCATAAGGTGTTGGTTATTCAGCTTGTATTGATGTCATACAATAAGGATATTGCTAGTATTATATGATATAAAGCATCAATATGAGTAACAGGTATTTTATATACAAGGTGGAGCAAGATTGTATCAAAGACACACATAAGGGCTCACATTAAAGGACCAATGTGCAAGACATAAAAGACACTTGTTTGTCAAGTATGGATTTAGAAGAGTGGGATTATGAGTATATGAATCAATTTTGTGTTTCTTACATCAAATGCTGAGAGCTGGATGATGGGGGGGGGGGGGGGGTTGTAATTATCAGCAGAGGGAGGAAGGAACAGGCATAAGCCCAGAGCTTTTGTTTGATAATTGGATAAGATTATAAATGACACTTGCCCCACTCTGAAACAGATGCAGACAGCTTGCATCATTCAATGCAACCACCGCTCTCGGGAAATATAAATACATCTCTCATACACACAACTTCCACCAATGAGTCATGTATACCTCCAGGGTGCTGTAGAGGCATCAACGTATTTATTTTTTTATAATTAAAAACTGTATGACTTTTTTCATGGCTAATTATGCTCTTAGTCAGACTTAATGTTTTCAAACATATTGTTTTTCATTGGGACGTGGATCTTTAACTATGTCAGGAGTGCAGTGCATACATCATATGGCACCTAACTGTAACCACTATACCATGGGGGTCATCAACAGACCCCCATGGTATCACTAAACCCCATGATATCATGGACCACCTATGATACCTACTTGTAACCTCTGTTCCATGGGGGTCTTCATCAAACCCCCATGGTATCACTAACCACCAAGATATCATGGACCATCCATGATACCCAACTGTAACCTCTGTTCCATGGGGGTCTTCATCAAACCCCCATGGTATCACTAACCACCAAGATATCATGGACCATCCATGATACCCAACTGTAACCTCTGTTCCATGGGGGTCCTCAACAGAGAACTGAGAATGTTGAAAAGGTGTATTATTGATAAAATGGCAAATTTGAATGTTTGTTTACTGTTGAAAAATGCAGTTTGTTTAGTAACATTCAATTGATAAACTACTTCTTTTTACCTATAGTTTTTAATTGGAAGTTCTGTGTCAGTGCAGATGCATCCCTCGAGTGCATTTTTTGGCTGGTTTCCCCAATGTAAAAGCCCATTTCACATTCAGTACATATTATAACAACACTGGAGTATACGGTCACAATATACACATATTTCTGCCTCTGTAGCATTTTACATATGTCGTAAAATTTATAAAAATATTCCTATTTCGGTATATACTAAAATTAAAAATATTACAAAAGTCACTGTAACCCATAAAGTCATGGTCACAAACTTATAATTATAGGGGACATGGAAGGTTTCTGGATTTCTCTAGGAATATAATATACGGTACTTGTCATGGGGAAGGGGCTTGTGTTACTCGAAGCTGACCACACCAGAGAGGTCAGACAAATCACGGTCCACTGCAGAAGGAACCGGCAACCCACTCTAGTATCTTTGACAAGAAAACTGTATGGATTAGTACACCCAGATGTTCCTTGCGTGCTGTGGTCCATAGGGTCACAGAGAGTCGAACATGACTGAACGACTAAACCAGAATCATTTCTTTACTTTTGTGTAGTTTATTTTTTACTAAGATGTGCTTAAAAGCTCTCTCCTGGGCAGCTCATGAAGACAGTGTACTTCTAAGTACAGGGGTTGCACTGCCTCATAGCAAACAATCTGTGGCAACATTATGCAACATGCTGCTTGAGAAGGGTCACTGACAGGCTAATCTGAAACTGCACTTCACAGTCTGTATATTTAAAAGCTGCATGAGCTACAGAGCACAGAACTAAACCAATTTTAGGCAGAAAAAACAGAGCTTTTAAGCAATTCTTAATAAAATAAAGTACATAAATGTAAATAAATAGATATACAGGTATGTTATATTCCTTGTGAAATCCAGAAACCTTCCATATCCCTTTAAATGAACCTCTTGTTGGTACTTTACATATGTTTGTCCATAAAAGCCATAAACACACAATACAGGAACTAATACTTTTAGAACAAGCCGCTGGTTTGCTACTGGAAGACAGAAATAAAACCGGACATTACACATCTGTCAGCTGTGATGGGACAGCTTTAGACTTTGGAAGTCAAGAAGAGGATATAAATACAGGGCCGCAGTGATGGCCACAGAGTATATTTAGAGCTTGAGAGTGTGTGTGTGTGTGTTTAATGACTTAGATGTACAAATCTAGAAGCAGTAGACTGTTTAGAGACACTCAGAAAATTGTGTTTGCATCGCTCCGTCGTGTCCGACTCTCCGTGACCTCATGGACCGTAACACATCAGGCACATCTTTATGTCCATGGTCATGCTGATCCATTTGGTATTCATGGCAGAGATACTGGAGTGGGCTGCCAGTTCCTTCTCCAGTGGGCCACATCATACAGCTTCTTGTATTCCAAGGTGGTCTCCCATCCAAGTACTGACCAGGCCCAACCCAGCTCAGATTCAGGGCGGTGTGACCTTTTGGTGCCCTGACTGGAATCGAACCCAGGTCTCAGCTGTGAAAGCACTGAATCCTAACCACTGGGCCACCAGGTTGTAGAAAGCCTTATTTTTTTATATCACATTTAAAAGATTCTCACTTAGCCATTCGTTAAAGTCTGAGCTTAAGTCTTGTAGTTCTACTTTCCATCCTGTAGAACTGGCTCACTTAGGTTTTAAATCCCACCCCTATTATCATCTGTTTATTAAATCCCCACAAAATATATATATACTAGAGAATTGCCCGTCAAAAAATGACGGCAATGAAATTGTAAGGTAGCTAATGCTGTTTAGTGTGTAATAATGAAATATGTAATACATTAATAAATGAATATACTTTACGTATTTTGAAGCATTGTGTTGACGAGCTGCAATCTGTTTTGATGTTGCTGCAGCATTAGTGGTGTGGATCTGCTGTGTAAGCGTGAGGAACGTGTGCAGTGTAATAGTGTGCGTGCGCGAGACGAAACTGTTAACGTAGTTGTGTACTTACGCATTTGTGTAAAATGGCGGGTAATGTGTGGTATGCGTCTTAGCGGAATATCCGTAGGTCTTTTGTGGTGTTTTGCGAGTTTTTTGTGGTGTTTTGCGTCTTTAGAGTGCTGTAGCCTCGTTTTCGTTTTGTTCGGTGGCCATTTTTTCTCTCGCTTAGCGACTTTTTTAGTGTCTAAACTCTTTTATTTTTAGTTAAATGAAGCTGTAAGTTGCATTTTTTGAGGTCCTGGATGCTCCCTCTTGCTGTAGGTAAGCTTTTTATGTATGTGCTGTGTGTATTTATTGTGTTTTAAATTTTGTGATGTTCGCGAGTTGCGGCCTATTTTTGCGAGGTCGTACTGTGTGGTAACGTGTCTCGTATGGTTTTTGCGTTGCAAGGTAAAGTTTGCGAGGGTCGTAGTTGGTGTGTCGTGTTGTTTGTGTTGTGACATAAAGTTTGCGACGGTCGCAGTTGCTGGTCAAGGAGCGCCTTCGGCGTTCCATGCCAGCAACTGAGGCCCTCGCTACGCGAGCCCGCAAGCGTGAGCAACGGCTCTGGCTGGCTCGCCTGCTCACAACTATATATGTGATTGTGATATATATATATATATATATATATATATATATATATATATGATTTATTTTTTTAAAGATTTTTCTGGACAATGGAGTGTCATATTTGATTAGTACCTAGTTGGCCTGATAATTGTGTATTTATAGGGCTACAGATAGTTGGAGGGGCACACCATAGCCTCTGAGTTAGGAGATCTCTGTATCCCCCTATTTCATTATAGAGGCCACTAATAGGGTTACCAGTGAGTTTGTGGATACCACCTTGGCTCTTCAGTGAGAAAGTTGAGAAAATTGGGCAGGTTATTGAAGATGAATAGGTATCCACATTGTATTATAACATAGCCCTTATAAATCAGGCTTAGCTGGTGTGGTTTGGATCATCTAAGGACTTTATGAGTCCAATACTTCCCATAACATATCTGATGTAAATAGGGAAGAGTTATATGGCATTGCACAGAAGCAGCTATTATTGTTAATACAGCATTTTTTGGGATTTTTTATAAATTGTAAATAAAGTTTTTAATTTTATCTAGTTGAATAACAATTTGGTGTTAAGCACTGGAACCACAGTAATCATCCTTGACATTATGAACCATTTTTTCTTTTGCTCACTACAAGGGGCTGTAGCAGTAAGTCTGTAAGGGGCCAGTTAGTGACACATGTAAACACAGACTTTATTGAATTATCAGAGAAAAATGCAAATTTTTCAAAAATTATTTCAACATGCTTTTAGGAGATCTTTACGGCGACGTGCTCCAAATTGTGCTGACAAAGTGGCCCTTTAAAGAGCACAGAAAACTAGTTTTATTGTATTAGCAAGTTTTCTTAACTGATCATTCCTGAGCTATTCAGCATTGTTTGTGTGACTTCTATATACTAATGTGTGGTTCAATATATTAATTTGCTGCTCAGACTGCATGATGAGGGGGGTGTAACTCAACAACAACATTGGGGGACATTTATTTGGTCACCACAGAAACAGACAGGCAGATAGTACATGGAACCAGCTAATTAGTATTGGTCATTTGAATATTAATGCAGCTAGGAAAATACTAAGTTTTTCAGGAATGGTTCACTATATGATACAATGGCTGACACAATATATAGACAGTGACTTTCAGAATGAGTTTTGGTTGTCGGAGGTCATTTTTTTAGATAGAACAGGCAGAATAGATGGGTGTTTGGGTTCTTATTGGTTGTTAAATGTACATTTTTATATTTCACTGTATCTTTTCCCTACATTTACCACAGAAATCCTCGCTCTCTATTGTATACAATCCAGGAGGTGAAGACGTTCTTCCAAGGCTTGTGTAACAGTAGTTCACATTAGCACATTGTAATGGAATATTAGCTCATTATAAACGAAGGATAAGAATATTCATAAGAAAAGGAGAATCTGAACCGAATTAAGCTGCAGATAAAAGGAGAAAACTGAAGTCCTATATTTGAAATATACTCTTTTGAAGAATAGGATTTTTTTTTAGAATTAAATATAGCCTCTAATTATTTACATTATATGTGAAAAATAAACAATTTTCCATTAGCAAGGGTAGTTAATCAAAAACAATATAGAATTATAATTTAAAAAAAAATCTACTGTAGCTGTCTTCTACTTTTAGGCGTGGTTATGTCTTCTGTTTATTTTGTAATATCTCCTTCTTGGCTGGTTGATGGGAAATTCTTGTGGCTTGTGGTGCATCCCACTAATGACTATGTTTATTTGTTGATAATTATGATTATTGCGTTGCCTGTTTTATCTCACAGACCTGTGACCTTCGAGGAGATGAGTGTCCACAGACTAGAGATCACAAGATGATATATAGGAGCCAGAAGTACACATTTTGGGATGACATTTTTACCCATGTGATACATTTTCCCATGGTAGGTGCTCTTCAGTATCAAAATAAACCAATGAAACCCTAACATTACAGTGGTCCTTTAAATAGTAGCGGGACCAGCTGGTTACCTTCAGATGCGCCCAGGGACCACTGTTGAGGCAAATATTTTTACCAGGGTGATATGACATGAGATATTAAATGCTCCTCTCTAGGTAAACTCATCAGCTTCTATGTGTTGCAGTACCATCTTTATGGGGACCCAAATCTATCTCTCCTTTCCATTCCTATACCCCCACCCAACTAACCCATGTCAAAATGGGTCTTTCACACGGATTCTCATGGATTGCGTCACAACATTTAAAAATCAACCTCTAAGAAAAATTAAATCACCCCCACATCTCAATTTGTCTTGGTGTCACACTTTACTCACACCTCTCCTTCATACCCCATATTCAATCACTAACCAAATCCTGCCATCAACACCTCCGCGAAACATCTCCAAAATTCAACCATTCCTTATACAAGACACTACTAAGAAAATAATCCATGATCTTATAATGTCACATATTGACTACTGCAACTCTATCTTAATTGGCGTTCTATTAAACTGCCTATCCAGACTCCAGTCCATCCTAAATGATCCACCTCACCCAACGCTCATCATCTGCTGCCAACTCTGCAAGTCCTTTCACTGGCTCCCTATTTCCTCAAGAATATTTTCTAAAATCCTTATCCTCACTTACAAAGCCCTCAACACCACCTCACCTCTCTACATCTCAACTCTCGTCTCCAGATACACTCCAAAACAGCCCTCTTCACTCTTCCCAGGATTTGTACCTCTAATACTCTGCCATTACCTCCTCACATGCTCAACTAAAGAATCGGCCCTCATTCTCTGGAATTACATATTTTGCTCACTGACTGGTGTAGATCTGAATTATGATCTACACCAGTCAGAAACAAAGGAGCTGCCCAGTCATTAAATATTAAAAATGGGCTGAGCTAAGCAGCACAGCACGGCAGACAAAAACCTATAAAATGTACTAGCATTACAAAGTTGAAACATTATAAATCAAGTATAGATATGCACGCACTTTAATTTTAACAGCCATTTTTTCTATAGCACACCTTTAAATCTCTAACTGGCAATGACAATCCAAGCTTGTCCTTACTAGGCCAGTTCCCAAAGACAATGACCAGCTCATCCTAACCATTTAGAGGGGGAATGGGGGTAGCCCATAATTTTGTATATATACAGGTAGGTATTTTTCTAACATCACCTACCTGACCTAATTCCTGTCTAGTGGGACGAAGCACATCATAATATGGATCAACACGCTGATACCATATGACATATTACCTGCGGATCTCCCTAGGTACAGTGAGAACGGGGCCCATGTCTGAGTTACTCTCTACTCTCTACCCCTTAGGGAGACCATAAGGGATTTACATACTCCAAGCAAAAGTGATCAGTCAGTACACAAATGATGTGGCAGGTGAAGCAAAGAACAGGGAACCTATATATTATTTTATTCCGCTCCTCAAGTTCCTTAATCACATAAAAACTACAAAAAAAGGTTTTGGCAACATCTCCTACCAGCCTACCAATGGCCTCCTCTGGTCTGACCTCACTGCAGTTAATTAAACCCATAGTTTTCAGCCAGCAAATATAAGTTTCCTTTTGTTTCTAATCACCCTCCTACTCCCACTAACTGATTTTTTTAGAATAAAATATAATTCCTGTTCCTTATAATTAAATGAAAACACATGTACTAATATTCTACTTCCTTTCTTCTGATGAACCCAAATTTTATACAAAGTACAAAGCTTTCTTTGTCACATGCTTAAAATGTTTTCGTAAATAATAAGTTGGGCATACACAGGATCACTAAAGAAGTACAATTTGTGGTTTTCCTAGGACAGTTCTTATTATATAAAAGGTAAATAATTAATAATTATAGGTAATGTGTGTGCATGAAAACAACAATTTTATCAGCTCCTCAAATTATAACACATTTAACATCTACAAAACTTCAAGTTCTGAAAACCCAAACATCTATGAAAACTCATCTATTTACACAAGCTTACAACCATGGTTCCTAATGTCAAAGCGAGGCGTTAACGCGTAGCACTTAGGCGATGAGCGCCAAAGGCGCTCATCGCCTGTGAGCCTCGCATAGCGAGGCGAGCCGTTAAGGCACTACAAAGCATTACAACTATCACCACAAACACGATGAGGCAATGAAACACGCGGGACTTAGCCACAAAACACTTCCTAAACGCGCGATCGCCTTGGCCTTCAAGCGCTTGACAAGCGCGGGACTTGGGAAAAAAAAAATTACAAGATGCAAAAAAATAATATGAATTAATACACTATTACAAAAGCCAGAAAATGCTCACGAGACGCGTACCACATTAATAACATATTATACAATGCCGCTTTACACAATAAACCAACGGCTTTACCTCACGCACGCAGTCTATTTATAATGCACACTTGGAACATTCATTACGCTTTATAAGTAGGGCACCAACATTCAAAATGTATATTCTATGCAGACGCAAAATACAAACAGATTGTTAGCTCTTCAGGCTATTGCTGGCTGCATATTTTAATTATAAATACTTAAAGTATATTAATTTATTCAATAAATAATTCATTATTACTTAACTAAATATACATAAAAATATATATCTCTCTTTATCATGACTGATGGGTGCTCAGAGGACCAAAAGTACACGACAGGAGCGGCTCGCATTGAGCGCCAAAGGCGCTCATTGTGAGGCATGCGATGAGCGCTGAAGCTCCTCAGAGAACAAACCAAAAAGTTTAAATTGTGTGTCAAACAGCATTCCCATGGCTTACAATTTTATTGCCCCGTCATTTTTGACGGGCAAGTCGCTAGTACAGTAATAATTTGTAAGTATTAAGGTTCTTAACTTAACTTTAGTTTATTCTCAGTCAATGTAACTAAGGCTCTTTATATTTGGAGATGTAGGAACACTCTACATTTATAACTGTGTAGACACTTGGCAATAAACATTTATATGTAAAGGCATATTTAAGATTCATGGATTATGAGTGCATTTGAGAGAGGAGAATCAGTAGTGTATGAAAATATTTTTTTGCATGAAAAAACACCAGAACAAACATTATTAATTAATATTAACATTATTCAACTGCACAATGAAGCAAGGAGGAGCTCAGACATTGCTGTGTGGATTTCTGCATTGTGCTGCTGTTGGCTTGAAGGTTAGTATAGGGTTAAAAACGTACCCAAATGCAGTGTTTCTATTTGTAGGTATCAGATGACTATGTAGGCACCTATCAAGAGATTTAGCAAACTTTGGGGTAAGTATATTAATGTTTATTTTGGGATATTTTCATGCAAACAAATTTTTGCATACACTACTTATTCTCCTCTATCAGATGTATTCATAATCCATGACACTTAAATATACCTTTAACAGCTCCAGGTATAAGGAGTCTTACATGTATAGATGTATTAGCCACCTACAAACGGTTTCACTACAGCAGTTTTTGAAATTCTCCAGAGACATACTCTGTAAGTGGCTAGTACATCTAGTACCAATAGAAATACTGTGTGCATGAGCTGTGAGGGCAGACCTTTGCAGGGGCGGTGTTAAACATTTAAGTAAAAGAAAACTGAGCTTTAAAACAGAGTCCACATTTAGCTAGGTCTCTGCACAAGGTTCACATGCCAAGAATACTGGAGTGGGTTGCCAGTTCCTTCTCTATCCCCTTTCTCTTTACTCCTTTTCATCTGAGGATCTGCTGCTAATGATCCTTCCCCTGCAGCGCATCTTCTGGCTGTGACCAGGTGAGGCAATTAGAGGCTCCATTGCCTGTTGATTACTAATTGCCCACCAGTTACATTGAAATCTCTGTCTGGTGAGCCCTGAGGAGAGGTTTGAGAACCACTGGTGTATATAATGAAGCTCAGGCCCAGGGGGGGAGGAGGAGTGAGTGGGAGGGTTTAGTTTTTCATATAAAGTAACTTACATTTAGGTGATATGTCCCTTTTCTCCAGGCCTTGCAGGTTCTTCAGTAGAACCAATAACGTGATCACACACAGCACCAAGCAGGGGTGTAGGGGGGGACACTTACTTGTATACACAGACTGTAAAATAGCTTTTATATATATATGTACAAATATTGAAAAATCGGGGAAGGGGGGGGGGGGGGGAATTTGTCCCCCCCCAGTTCCTACACCCATGGCACCAAGGGTAGATCCTGTATAATGCCCCCCCCCCCCCCCAACCAGAAACCACAATAACAACAGGTGCCCTTATTTTGACTGGCAACACATCAGTAATAATTATATTGCTTATTTATTCAGAACCATCAGCTGTTTTGCTTCTGCAATCTTAAGGCCTAAGAAAAAGAAAGCCCTTTGTTCACACACCTTTAATTGAGTTTTTGGAATGCTGTAAGGGCACTGTATGCCTAGGACTTAAAGGGTTAATACACAAGTATGTGCTCAGTACCAAGTGTGTGTTTGTAGAGAGGGATGGCATTAATTCCCTTTGGTGTTAAAATAATGGACCATGTAATACCTTTGTAACAGGAAACAGGAAGCTGCATAGCAAAAAACTGTTTTTGTAATATATATATATATATATATATATATATATATATATATATATATATTATGTATACGCACACATCACATATATACTGTAGTTGTCAGCAGTGCGGGTTGGCAAAAGTTGTTGCTAAAGCTGCGTGCTCACATAGCTGCAGTTGCTGGCAATGAGCACCGAAGGCTCTCCTTTTGCTGCTGATGAGCGCCATTTAGGCACGCAAATGCGGACCCTTGCGATGCGAGGGGCCACATTTGCGGAGGTGGAGGCTCCCACGTTGGCTGCAATTATGTTTACGTACGAAATTTACGTACTTATCATCCATAAATACGAGCCGCATGACTTAGAAAAAAAAACATTAGGAGCTCGCAAAAATACGACCTTAGCGCCCGAACCCTGTGCACATGAAAACATTAAATACACCATAAACACACACAACAAACACATAAAAAGCTTACCCACAGCAAGGGGGGCACCCAGGACCTCTGCAAGTCAAGTTACATCTCCATTTAAGTCCAAATTCAACAGTTTAGACACCCGAAAAAAAAGTGAGAGAAAAAATGGCCGCCGAAAAAAACTAAAACGAGGCTACAGGACCCTAAACATGCAAAACACCACGAAACACCTACGTCATTGGCCGGGTCAAGACGCAGACGGAAGGAGCGGCTGCTGTAGATGGAAGGTAAGTTTGGGGAAAGGGAGAGGGGGAGGTAATTAGAGGGCTAAAGTGAGGACGGGGGTTTAGGATGAGGAGGGGGGATGAGGATGGGGGGGGGGAAGAGACACGGGGGGAGGAAAGAGAGACACGGGGGGAGGAAAGAGAGACACGGGGTGGTGACTCGAGTATAAGCCGAGGGCCCTTTTCAGCCTTAAAAAAAGGGCTGAAAAACTTGTCTTATACGGTGTATATATATATATATATATATATATATATATATATATATATACAGTTTCTGGATTTACAGATAATTCCTACCTGCTTTATATCCCTCTGCAGGTCATAAACACAGTGAACTTCTAAGTACATCAGTGGCAACATTCTGCAACATGCTACTTGAGAGAGGTCATTGTCATTGACAGGCTAATTTGAAACACTGCGCAGTCTGTGTATTCATGAGCTACAGAGGGACATTTTTATGAATTAAGTCGGGGGGGGGGCGTACTTATATGCACTTCTTAATAAAATGATGTACATAAAAGTAAAGTGATAGATAGGTATATTATATTACTACTGAGTATACCTTCCCTTGTCCACAAGCTGAGGAAGGATCTGCACAGAAGGCTGCTCAGATTTTTGTCTTGTACTACAGTTATCCCTAAATTCTGAAAAATGATTCTGTTCTAGTTTTTGAGCATTTGGTACATATGGGCCCCGAGTGGTTCTTTTAATGTGGTATTGCTATAATAAAGCTGTGAGATGGAAGTGTCCTTGGAAGCTAATCCAGGATAGAGTTGCTTTACCTCCGTGTGAAAAGCCGTCATGTCAGAGCACAGCAGCCAAAGTCATAACTTCTCAAGGAAAATGTGCTCTAAGTAATGGAGTTTCCATATGCCATCTGAATAGAAGCAAGTTTGTTCAAATGCACCGCGGTCTGCCAATGTACTTAGGGTGACGAGTATCTGGAAGCACTGACGTAGCGTCCATGGCAGGAGAGCCACTGTAACCCGGGACCTACTTAATGTAGGTAAGAATGGGGCTATAAATCCATTGCCACACAAGCTCCAGCCATCACTGTAACTGGACCTATGCAAACCCCCAATATAATCCAGACCAGAAATACTTCTGCTAAAAGTGGAGCATGCAATGTCCAGCTCTGCAGCCAGTTAAAGGGCCATTCATGCTATAGGACTTCACTTGTTTATTTAACCAATTAGCAAGAACATCAGTTTTTGAAGAAAATTATTTTAATGAAGCGGTTACATCTGAAAATAGAGTTTGAGCTAGGTGAGCTCATTGAATCAAATTAATTTTAAATGTGAGATAAAGAATAAGGGTTTATATTCCCTGGTGGTCCAGTGGTTAGGATTCAGTGACCTGGGTTTGATTCCAGTCAGGGAACCAACAGGTCACCCCACCCTGAAGCCAAGCCTGGTCAGTACTTGGGGAGCCACCTTGGAATACCAGGAGCTGTATGCTGTGGCCCGCTGGAGAAGGAACTGGCAGTCAACTCCAGTATCTCTGCCATGAAAACCAAGTGGGTCAGCATGACCATGGACATAAAGATGTGCCTGGTGTCTTATGGTCCATGAAACAAATGAATGACACAAAATGCGCTACTGATTGGTTACTAGACACCCTCTAGAAGTACACTGTCTTCATGAGCTGCAGAGGGAAGAAACCATTTAGGCAATATTTGTAAGATTTTAGTCAGGAAAAAAAACAATATTGTGAGGTGCTTTAGGGAAAGCACTGTGTATATCTGATTGAAAGCTCAATAACACGGTCTTCCATTATTTTTCATTGTGGGGTATTGTTTATACTTGTACCTAACCCCTGTATTGCGCTGCGTAATATGTTGGCACGCTATAAATAAAGGATAATAATAATAATAATAATAATAATAATAATAAACCATGTAAAAAAAAATAATCTTTCCATGTCTTTATAACGGCATAATATCAATGTATTCCTATATTGCAGGGGTCACCAAACTTGGTCCTGGAGGGCCGCACCCAGGCCTGGATTTGTGGATATCCTTGCTGCAAACAGGTGAGACTATTGCTTCTTCAGTCATCCTGATTGACTCACCTGTGCACAGAAAGGAAATCCTCAAATCCAGGCCTGGGTGCGGCCCTCCAGGACCGAGTTTGGTGACCCCTGCTATATTGTATAGTGTAAACGGAGAAGCTACATGTGACCCTTTTAATAGAATATTGTAATATATTTAGATAGGGTTAATAGTCTTCTAGAGGTGATTAAGTGCATTATTATTCCTGAGATTTATACCTGCTGACTGTGCCCCAAACACTAGAAGATTTTGGTTTTCCAGATCCCGGGGATTATATCACTAGCAACCGGTCATGCAACGAAGACTTTGAATATGGTCTAGTTTGTACGATGCCAAGTTTGTTACAAAAGCCTTGGAAGGGTAAATCTAGTAATGAAATGGTCAGTAAAATCCGAACAGACCCTCTCAACACGCAAATGGGGTTTGTTTACTCAATTTATGGGGCTGAAAATAGACCAGTGAGCCAATGACCGGTTATTTACATCTGTTCAAATGTCTCAGAGTTTCTGGGCAATATCTCAGTGGGCTAATAAAAACATTCTTAAAGTATTATTTAAATCTAGGTTTGCAGACTATTAACTTATTAGACAGCTGTATATCCATATGGAATTGTACTTTCCTCCGGCCTCTTGGTAGATCTGACTAATAACAACCACAGAAGCCGGGACGCTGTATCCAATGTCACGTCAACAATATGACTCAGTATTCTGTCACTTGGCTCATCGGTCCGACCGACGCAACTGATGGGGCTAGCAATGCAATGAGAGGGGTTGTAGAGAAGATTAAAAGTAAGAGTGGTAGATAAATGGTATGCACAAACATAGTAATCCATTGCATGGGGTAGGAATAAGGTTATTTAAAAGGACCACTGTAAACCTTGACATGGAAGCTATGATGGTCACCCAAAAAGGGCAGGTCAAAATCACACAAATCATAGTCCAGGAACTGGCAAACCACTTCAGTATCTTTTCTATGAAAACCATATGGATAAGCATAACCAGAAACAAAAACAGATGTATCTGGTGTGCTGCGTCCATATGGTCACCGAGCATTGGACACAACTTAAGGACTGAACAACAACAAATAAAAGTGTAGGCAGCATTCCAAGGAATGAGAATTGAGCATATTATTTAAAAAAAAAAAAAAAATCTTATGTTTACAATTTTTATTTTTAATATTCATTTTTATTCCATGTGGCTTGCTATTTAGCTTTGATTAAGCACTACACTATGGTCAAGCACTAAATTATGGCGGCCTCTGTTCCTCCAGGCTCTGTAAGTAAGCCCAGAAGTAGCTCTATGCACCCACCCATAAATTATATGTCTTTTGCGTTTATTGCGATAGTTTTTTTTTTTTTTTGTGTATATGTTTTTTGTGATGCTAAGGAAATAAGTAGTAAAATAATAAATTAATATATTTTACCTATTTGTAAGTAATACATGCAGGAAGCATTGTTCTGAAGAGCTGACAATCTGTTTTCATGTTCCTGCAGCATACTGATGTTATGCCCTTTTATTAATAGCAGCTCTCCTGTTACCTGGAGAGATTTCAAGAATAAATTCTGGTGAAACATAAGCCAATGTTGTTTCCTAGGGGCAATTCTTTTTATTCTGTAACTAATTGCTCTTATTTTATTTATTTATATTTTATTTCAATTCGCCATAACTATGAGCACACATTGCTAATGAATTATAATGAAACACAAAAGCTAAAATGAATGATAAATGCTGGGATCATCCAATAGGAAGCCAAGATGTCATGGCCTAGTGAGGGTTGGACGGCAGCCATACTGATTTCCTAAAAAGCAACAAGAAACCCGAGCTCATAAAAAAAAGATACTTTAGAGGCTAAAATTAGCTCAATTAAAACAGAAAAGTCATACAGACGATGGGATTTTGCCAATATAAATGTATCATCATGGTAAAAAAAAGTTTTGGAGGAAGAGAAATTGAATCACAAAATGGGCATAAATATTATATGAAGCCTTGAGGAGTCACACTGGTAAACTTTATTAAGGTTACACAACGTTCATTTTTTTTCCCTTTTGATCACTGCACGGAGCTGCAACACCAGAACAGAGGGATCTTTCCTGGTGGTTGGCCTTGCGTAATTTCTTCAGTCTAAAGCGTATAATCTGCCAGGACCTGAAGCCTAAGCCTCACATTAAAACCTAACAAACCTAACGTCCCTCACCCTAACCACCTCAGCCTAACACCTAGCTCTAATCCTCCCTCACCCTAACACCTAAACCTAACCCCCCAGCCTAACACCTAACCCCCCCAGACTAGCACCTAACTCTAATCCCCCTCACCCTAACACCTAACCCTTATCTCCACAGCCTAACCCCCTAGCCCTAACACCGAACCCTAATCCCCCCAGCCTAACACCTTACCCTAAACCCTAAGAAATGCACAGACATTTTTGGCAGCGCCACCTAGTGTGCAATGGCTGCCATTGCATGCTACCAACCAGCAGGAAAGGTGCGAGCAGAGCACTAACCCTCTGAGCTGGTCTGCATTGCTCAAACTCCAAAAAGGCAAGAGAGCACAAAACTAAAATGTTTTTGCTGTAAAAAAATATATAAATAAGGTCTGTTCTCTTCATCCTGGAAATATAAGCTCTCTTACGATTGATTTGAATGGGGAACATACTCCTGCAACCTGATTGGCTGAAGTAATGCAAAAGCATGTGGGCAGTCTCTTATACATTTAAACACATATTTGATTTCTCTGTGAAAAATTAACGTATTTTAAAAATTCTAAACGTTTTTCAACATGCTTTTAGGAGATCTCTACTGTGATGTGGTCCAAATTGTGAATTAAAGGTATATATAGGAGTCTCCTGGGTTTCAAACGTTTCCTAAACAAACAGCCACTGATTAGTAGAAAAATATGTATTATATTGAAAAATTGAATCTACTCACATATTTATATGCTGGATACTGCTATTTGGATTTGCACACCCCTAGGAAGCTTACATAACAGTGTACCTGGCTGCAGAGCATCTAGGTACAGGTTGTGACCTCCAAAGGATGTGCTGCCAGTTACATGGATGGTGGGGTCACAGCTGAAATTTTTCACAAGGAGACAGAGAGAGAGAGAAAAAAAAAACACCAGCAGCAGTTGATGCAAGGAACAGACAACCTGCAGGGTTGTAATCTAGTGTGAATGTGCTGCACAGACATGAAAATGCATAGCGCTTTTATTAACATGCATGTGACAGACTACATATCCCAGGCTGCTTTGCAGCACATACAGCCACTCCAGATTGTGATACAAATGTTTCAGTCTCTGATTCCTCCTGATTGGCCAAAACTATTTTTGAATGTTATGCAAATTTATCCTGGGTTTGGAAAGGGAATTACCCTAATTTTTCAACTGTTAGAAATTACAAGACATCTTGCTAACTTCAATGTAAGTGCTTATTTTGGTATTTTTTTCATGCAAAAAAAAATGTTTACATACACTACTGATTCTCCTATCTCAGTTGCACTCATAATCCAGGAAATTTAGATATGCCTTTAACCATAATGGGCCTTGTACATTGATGTACAGAATAAAATTAGTAACTCTCACTAGAGCATAACTGTGTATAAGATTTAATACATTATTGCTAAATGTTGTTTCCCAGTGTAAAATATGTAAAATAGATTGACAAATTTTGTCAGTCTGAGGAGATAGCCAAAAGATTTATAAGCCAGATAAAGATATAATAGGATAATCAAAAAACTCAGGAGCCAGACCTACAATTTTAAGATCTAGTCCTCACTCTCATGATTTGTCAAGATAAGAATATATGTATTAAGATTATTAGATTGTCCGATCCTTAAAGATAAGTACAGACATCTTTGTAGAATTGTGAAAGCTGCAACATTAGCCGTGCAATCTTCCACACGTCATGCTTTAATGCAGAATAGCTGCTTATCCATCAATGGGTCACTTAGTGTAGCCTTAAGGGTTAGGCAAAGATTGCATCACAAGTACATAGATAAAAGCCTAATGAACGGCAATTTATGACCATCTTCATTTTGCTAATGTACCACAGTTACAGTATATCAGCCAGGGAATCTAAAGCTTTGTAGAAAGTTCAAATGAGACATTCTGTGTCTACAAAAAATGTGTCTTATGGGCATTGAACAAATACATTTCCACAAAAAGTGATCTGACTGAACATGAAAAGGTAAAAAATAATAATAACAATTAAAAAAAAAAGCCTGGATCATCCCAAAGTTTTAAATCTGGCAAGTAATTATTATTATTTTTTTAAATCATAATTAATATTTCTATGAACCCAAGCCACCAAATCCAAATTTTAACTAACACATTTTGCAAATTTTTGGCCACTTAATAACTGTATATACTCGAGTATAAGCCGACCCGAGTATAAGCCGAGGCACCTATTTTACCACAAAATACTGGGTAAAATAAGTGACTCGAGTATAAGCCGACCCGAGTATAAGCCGAGGCACCTATTTTACCACAAAATACTGGGTAAAATAAGTGACTCGAGTATAAGCCGAGGGTGGGAAATGTGCTGCCCCCTGTGTCCCTCTTGTTCCCTCTGTGTCCCCCCTCTCTCTCCCCTCTCCCTTCCCTGTGTCTCTTCCCCCCTCCCTTATCACCCTCCTCAACCCCCCTTCTCGTCCTCAACCTCCCTCCTCAACCCCCTCATCCTCAACCCCCTCATCCTCACCCCCTCCTCATCCTCAACCCCCCTCCTCATCCTCAACCCCCCTCCTCATCCTCAACCCCCCTCCTCATCCTCAACCCCACTCCTCATCCTCAACCCCACTCCTCAACCCCCCTCCTCAACCCCCCTCCTCATCCTCAACCCCCCTCCACATCCTCAACCTGAACTTCCCTCCTCATCCTCAACCCCCTTCCTCATCCTCAACCCCCTTCCTCATCCTCAACCCCCTTCCTCATCCTCAACCCCCTTCCTCATCCTCAACCCCCTTCCTCATCCTCAACCCCCTTCCTCATCCTCAACCCCCTTCCTCATCCTCAACCCCCTTCCTCATCCTCAACCCCCTTCCTCATCCTCAACCCCCTTCCTCATCCTCAACCCCCTTCCTCATCCTCAACCCCCCTCCTCATCCTCAACCCCCCTCCTCATCCTCACCCCCCTCCTCATCCTCAACCCCCTCCTCATCCTCAACCCCCTCCTCAACCTCCCTCCTCATCCTTATCCTCCCTCCTCATCCTCAACCTCCCTCCTCAACCCCCTCATCCTCAACCCCCTCATCCTCATCCTCAACCTCCCTCCTCAACTCCCCTCCTCATCCTCAACCTCCCTCCTCATCCTCAACCTCCCTCCTCATCCTCAACCTCCCTCCTCATCCTCAACCTCCCTCCTCATCCTCAACCTCCCTCCTCATCCTCAACCTCCCTCCTCATCCTCAACCTCCCTCCTCATCCTCAACCTCCCTCCTCATCCTCAACCTCCCTCCTCATCCTCAACCTCCCTCCTCATCCTCAACCCCCTCCTCAACCTCAACCCCCTCCTCATCCTCAACCTCCCTCCTCAACCCCCCCTATGAGGATGAGGAGGGGGGTGAGGATGAGGAGGGGGGTTAGAGAGACACGGGAGGGGGAGAGTGACTCGAGTATAAGCCAAGGGGGCCCTTTTTAGCCTTAAAAAAAGGGCTGGAAAACTCGGCTTATACTCAATTATATACGGTATCTACTATTCTATAGTAAAGAGATCAGATCATTTTAATTGTGATTATTTGATTAACTTTATAAATAAGTAATCCAATCACAAATCAAAGTATACTAAGGCTACTAAAGAATAGGTTAGAACTGGAATCACATATAATAGTTGTCAAACTAGGAATCGTCGTCACGCATTGTGAGCTCGCATAGCGAGCAACGCAGTTTGGTCCGCAAATCGCATTTGCGGAGGTAGAGGCTCTACGGCGCCTCACACACAGTTAACAAACGCCCACACAAGTGGCACTTTACCAACAATACAAACCACAGGAAATTTACGGACTTAGCAGACAAAATACGAGACGCGGGACTTAGAAAAAAAAACATTACAACCTTGCAAAAATACGACCTTAACGGCCGAAACTCGCACACCGCAAAACAGTCAAAACACAATAAATACACACAAAAAAGACATAAAAAGCTTACCCACAGTAAGGGGGGGCATCCAGGACCTCTGCAAGGGAAGTTACACCTCCATTTAAGTCCAAACTCACGAGTTTAGACACACAAAAATCCCCTAAGTGACAGAAAAAATGGAAGCCAAAAAAACGAAAATGAGGCTACAGGACACTAAACAGGCAAAACAGCACCAAGCACATATAGCTTTTCCAAAAAGCCGTACGAGGTCAAGATACACTTTTACTAAGGACGGAAAATCATACACACCAGCGTAGCACATACAGATTTGCGCCATTTCTCAATGCGGCAGTACACAGCTACACTAGCGGCTTTACCTCGCGCACGCACCACATTTACACTACACACTGCACACATTGCTGACACACCTCAGCTCCAGAACCGTACACAACTACAGTGTGCTGCAGGAACATAGAAACAGATTGTCAGCTCTTCAGCACAATGCTTCCTGCATATATTACTTAGGAATAGGTAAAGTATATTAATTTATTAATGTATTCATTATTTCATTGGCATACAACAATACATATACACAAAAAAAGCCCCTCTAATAACAAAAAAAAACAAAAAAAAGCGCAATGAACGCCAAAGGTGCTCATTTCAAGGCATGCGACGAGCGCCTAGGAACTCAGCACAAGCCTTGCAATGAGCGCTGAAGGGCCTCACGCTAAAAAATGGATCCGACAACATTACATGCCTTACGATTTCATGCCCGTCATTTCTTGACGGGCAATTCGCTAGTATTATATATCACCAAGCCAACAACTCAAGACAATTATTAGTAATAGTTTTACAGACTTTAAATATCTTTAAAATGGATATTGAGTACACCAATTTCTTTTTTTTTCATTTATTTAAAAGTTTAAAACATCACCAAAGTTGTGTTTTGCATTAAGAAATATTAAGCAAATCCCGTATTAAATGTCATTAAAATTAACATGAAATGCACATGTACATCTGCAGATTTAATTGGCAGACACGTATGACTCATACAGCTGTATTACTGCTCATTGGCCGCAAAGGGCAAGCCCCCAGATCAGTTAAACAGTTGAATCAGTTCTTATTCTGCTTTGACAGCATCATTGAAAAATGAATACATTGTGGTACATTATCAAATACCCTCTTTCAGAGCAACAAAGAAAAAATGCATTTACTATCACTTTAATAGGACTTAATTTTCTATCTATAAAACATGGAGTGCTGCAATCGATACAATCTTACTAGAAATGCAGCTTTGCATCGCAGTCAGTACTTCTCTCTATCAAATTCTGATGTGGAGTGTCAGCTGCACCCAACCAGTGTAGAAAGAGTATATCATCATCAGTTGGTGCAGAGCTCACATAAATTAGTCTAAAAAATGCAGATTGATTTAAAAGTCAATTTTATTACATTTTTATGCAAATCATTTTTTGTTGTTTAAAAGCAGTTTTTTTTTTTTAATTTAATGCACCATAGACAGATAGGTGACATCAATCTACCTTTATAACTTTACAAATATTACCTGACACAGCAGAGAAAACCACAAACAAATCACATTTCCTACAATGTATATTGAAACCATTAATTTATATAGTTTTATATTAAGCATAAAACATTTTATTATCCTATTACTGGTCTGTATTCATTTTATCACTATAAAATTTCAAGTTCAGAGAAGGCGAATTCATTTTTGCAGTTTCCCTATTCATATTCATCTGGCTTAATGGAAAATAAAATGATGAATTTACAGTCTAGAAGATAATGAGGAGTCTACCTTAAAGGGATGGTAAACGTCCCAGTCATTGGATACAATACATGTATAAATGAATATAATTGGAATTGGTTGTTATTACAGAGTGGAAGTGTTAAATCTATTTAACTCACTTTATAGGGGCCATTAATTAATTCTCACAGAGAAGATGATAAAGGAGAGCATGTGGATAAATAATTGCCGTCTTGGTGCCTCATTCAATTGCGATTTGGCCAATTGAATAGGGCTCTAAATAAGCACATAGCATATTTTTTTTAAAGAAGTTTTTAGTTAGTGAAGACCTTGCTTTAGGATAGAAGTTCACTAACTAAAAACTTCTTTAAAAAATATATGCTATGTGCTTATTTAGAGCCCAATTCAATTGGCCAAATCGCAATTGAATGAGGCCCATAGAGACTTTTAATTGTTAAAACCTTATTATAATCTATACCAACTGGGCATGCTCCTCCTCATTATCAACCTAACTGTAAAAGTTAATTAATGAACCTAGATAGAGATATAGATTGGTCCTTTATACACAAATTCAACTTTTAAAAGACCACAACTGTTTAAAAAAAAAAACAGAAAAAGACACTGGTTTGTCAAGTATGTACCAAACTAAGGGCCTCATTCAATTGCGATTTGGCCAATTGAATAGGGCTCTATATAAGCACACAGCATATTTTTTTCAGAAGTTTTTAGTTAGTGAACTTCTATCCAAAAGCAAGGTCTTCACTAACAAAACACTTCTGTAAAAAGAATATGCCTACTAATAATATCCTACTCAATTGGCCAAATCGCAATTGAATGAGGCCCTAAGAATATTAGCAGTTGTGTAAGATATGGGCGGGTTCCTGGTGGTCCAGTGGTTAGGATTCGGTGCTTTCACTGGTGCGACCTGGGTTGGATTCCAGTCAGGGAACCAAGAGGTCACACCACCCTGTAGCCGAGTAGGGTTGGGCCTGGTCAGTACATGAATGGGAGACCACCTAGGAATACCAGGAGCTGTATGCTGTGGCCCACTGGAGAAAAAAAAAACTGACAACCCACTCCAGTATCTCTACCATGTATCCCAAGTGGATCAACATGGTGTGTTATGGTCCATGTATGGACACGACTGAATGACGCAAACACATCAGTTATGGGCATAAAATGTTTTTGGGAGAAAATCTGAATTTTTGAAGACTCTGAATAGAGGAATCCATTTTGTGTTTGTTACATCACATCCTGAGAGCCAGATGATGGGGGTATGTGTTTGTAGCTATCGGTGGAGGAAAGGGTGGGGAGGAGAGAACACGCAGAAGTCCAGAGCTTTTGTTTGATAACTGGATATGTCTGAAATTCACACCATACCCTCCCATCACTGGACCAGAAGCAGGACATTGCATCAAAAGATGCAACCGCAGCTCACCAAATAATGTAAACATCCCTCTCACAAATTTAACTTGCAGCAACAAAATCCTGTACCTAACCCCTGTATAGCACTACGGAAT